>CABFOW010006485.1:0-31618 GCA_902141385.1 Timema californicum | reverse complement strand
ACGTGGAATCCGAACCACGGTGGAGGCCTGGCATTCCCCACATTCACAAGATGTCTTGTCAGAGGTGAAGGAAGAGATTGGTAATCAGATAAATCGGTGCCGGGATCGAGGATTGAACCCCGGCCGCCAGCACAAAAGTCTGACACCTTACCCCGAGACCACTAGGTCACCTTAAGTCCACACTAAACTATTAGTTTTCATATTTCAAACAAAATATTAATAGGGTAGCCCATGTCGATATTGGTCAAGCTCAACAAAAGACAAAAGTTATTGGCAATATTGGTCTTCAAAAACTCAAGGAAGGAATTAAAATCAATTTTGATACGTGCAAATTACAAATTATTTCTTATTTAAAAGTTGATTTAAATGTACTGTGATTTAGACCTATTGTTTGATTTAAGAATAGATTTTTGAACAAGATATACAAATGGATGTTAGGAATAGGCACCACTACTAGACATAAGCGAATGAAAAGTTGGAAAGACAAAAGAACAAAATAGGCCCCCCTAGTATTTTTTAAAAACCACATTGGTGGTTGGCATTATTGAAGAGTTTAAAAAAAATTGTACCCTTCAGCCAAGGGATGGCATTGTAATTTAGACCTATAATATTTGTTTTTCAAAGAATAATCTAATCTTGTGTAGTCAATTATTGTGGTTTTTTTAATTTTAAATGTAAAAAAATCTAAGATATTCTCAGGATATGAGGGGAGGGGGGTGGCATAGATCCCACCCTCTTCATATTTCAACTGACACCCCCCTCAGTCATACCCTGTGCAGGCTTATGATTTAAGATAGATCCTATGCTAAGAAAAGATAGCTTAGGCCTATGTTTATTAGATTAAGTGAGCTTTTCAACATCAACAACAACAACAAAAGTATTCGAACTCCCTTGCGTCCATTTAGTCTAGACAAAGTTACAAAATTTGGTAAGAATCTGTTGATTTCGTTGTACGGTTCCTTTAAACTGCAAAATTCTGTGTATATACAATAGCAAACCTAGTCTAGTATAGTTCTTGATGTGTAACAAATTATGTAAAAATCTTTTAGAACATAGAAACATAGAAAACATAGAAAATGTTGGCCTTACCTGAATACATGATAATTTAAAACTAACATTTCACCGTTACAATTTTAATAATAAGATAAAATTTAACTTTTGTGTATTAGTAATAAAATAATTATAATCAACCAGGATTAACCTAACCTTTCAAATAGATTAAAATTCAATTGAAATAAAATTTTAGCCATTTCTATGCAAAGTTTTTGTGTGAGTTTTCTGACTTTTTCTAGGAGAGACTTATTACTTACGCTGGAAAATACAGAGATATTTTAATTCATGATTTAATTAACCAATCAAAATATTACAAACTTTTGTTTAGTCATCCTATGTTAAACATTGTAAAGTAATTATTCTTTTCCAAAACAAATTTCTCAAAAGAAAGTGTAAACGTTCTCTACCCTAATTTTCTTATTATAATAAATGAACTATTAAAATTTTAACTTTTAGGTCCTACCTTCTAATTTTATTTTTGTTTATCTTAGTTTCATTAGTTAATTTAAATCAATGATTTGTTTTATAATTTAAGATGGGATGGAAGGGTAGCGAGAAAAGGCCAGTGTTTTTGAGGTTTTTATGGGAAAATTAAATAAAATATTGCTCCAGTACAAACATAAAGAGTTTAATTATCTTCAGATGTTTAAATCAACAGTTGTTGAATATATGTCATTAGCAAATTGGCATTAAATGACAAACTTTTTAAATGAACAGAAGGTGACCTGGCGGTCTAGGGGTAAGGTGTCAGACTTGTGCTGGCGGCCGGGGTTCAATCCTCGGTCCCGGCACCGATTTATCTGATTACCAAACCCTTCCTTCACCTCTGACAAGCCATTTTTGTGAATGTGGGGAATGCCAGGCCTCCACCGTGGTTCGGATTCCACGTTAAACTGTAGGTCCTCCATTCCATCTCACAATGACCCGACCATTACACATTAGCGTAAGTGCGTATAGCCCGAACGGGTAGTAAGACGCGGTGCTAACAATAATAATAATAAATGAACAGAAAAAGCTGTCCTTAAATTCCAGGACACCCTTGGCAGATATTCAAGAAATTTTGAGGTCACCACGTGAAGAAAATCAAATTCTGTTTGGTCAGTAGGGCCTAATAAAGCAATATTTTATTTATTTTGGCCAAAATAATGTTTTGCCATATAAGAGCTGCAAAAATATTAGCCTTTTCTCGCAGCACCTTCCATCCTACGTTTCAGCCCAACCAGACCTATTTAACTTAACTCATTTGCATTGTGGATGCATTTACCCTTCGCCCTTGATAACTTACTTGACCCAAATGTTTTATTCCCCCTCCCCCCCCCACATAAAAAAAGTTGTCAAATGTGTTCATAATATTCTAATAAAACCCATGGATTAAACAAACTTCTGGTAGTTGAACTTGGAACTATGTAAACATAGGGTGTTTCCTGGTATAGGTAGGCCTACTAATTATCTCGATGGGCTCCACCTACTAACTATTTTAATCGCCAGGTCTTAGTACCTGTCCAGGTTTATATGCTTATATACTAATTATACCAGTGTTTTTTATGGATTAGGAAGGTTATATTTCAAGAGGAAGTGTACCTGCATTTGCGTGGTGGGGGGGTGAGTGAGAAAAAATTGGTTAAAACCACCCCCAGTACACCCAACGAGATTCAAATGTAATCATAGACAGTCTAGTTGTCTGCTAGAGTAAAGTGCATTATACCGCACGGGCCCCAAAGCTGATTTAAATACTAACATAACAACTACCTGCTCTAGTTTAGATATGAAGGAATCTTTTTTACACAGTTTAAAGTTACTAAAACCATCTTCACCTATTTACATGAGAGGTCATGTAATTTGCAACTGTCAATTCAAATTCATGCGTTATATTGCGTGGATTTTGATTTCTGCCAATAAATTAATAATAACAAACTTAAAGAGGCTATATATACAAACTTCAATATTCAAAAAAACACTGAAGAAAAAGTATTCCTAAAACAAAAAATATATATTATCAAATAATGTTAATTTAAACTAAGCATTGATTTGTTTCTAGTTATATGTGGGATAATCCTTTATTTAGTGAAACCTTATAATTAAATCATTAAAACATATTTCTCATGTAGGTAAAAAATATCTAGTGTCTGGGTTTATGATTCTACAAATATGTTATATCAATTTTAATAAGATGTTTTCATCTTGCCATTTTGGAACAAAAATTACTTTTTTTAAAGGGGATGGTATGAAATTTCCGTGTAGTTAGTCTAAAAAATGACAAGATATGGCCCAACAAGCCAAATCAATTATCTATTGTCAATTGAAAAGACCAAGATTTTAAAAATATGACATCAAAAAACTAAATTGGCAACCCTGCTGGCAACAATCATAAAGGAGTTGGTGAGTGCAATAAATATTTTAAATTTTTTTCATCACTTTTTATAATACATTTTGATATTGTGTTATTTATAAAACAAAACTCTTGAAATTTTTATTAAATCTCACGACTTTTTTAACTCTGATCTCACAAAATAATTTTTTTAAGACTTGGTAACACTGTAGTGCATAATGATAAACATTTATTTTCTCTTAATACATTCTTTAAAATTTGAATAATTGTTAAAGCCATTTCACAACGGTTTGTAATAAATATCTGGGTTAGTAAGCGTTATACTAATGGAATAATAATGAAATGCAATCGCCTATATGAAACGTAAGCAATGACATACGATGGTAAATTATATAATTATGCTAAGAGCATTTTACATAGAACTGAAGATTGACTTTTCCACATCTAACCCTTTGTTCTACAAATGAAAAAGGCTCTACAAATATTTTTGAAATACAACTCCAGGATTCATTAGATCCAACCATAAAACACTAGAATTATTAATTTTTTATATTAGATTTTACCAGGCTTGCAAAGAGACCTGCCACTTTTCAAGTTAACCATTATAAAGGGAAAAAGGTCTCATAGTTTTTGCCGAAAACAAATTGGTCAGCAAAATAAAAGTAAAGTTATAGGTAATAAACGTAAAATCTAAATAAAATATCATAAAACTTAAGACAAGAGTCGAATAGAAACAAAAACTTCCATAACAAAAGCTGGGCTACGTATAATACCACCATTGGTTGCCAATAAGGAGAAAACCAAGAAAAAAATATATACTGTATGTGATTTGTTATTTATGTATAGAATTACCTCAAACAATCACGTATCCATTGTTTTGATTTGTTTAATAACCACACTAAACCCAAACTCTCCAATAAAATCCTCACAAACACACAATTCAATTCTTCAACACACACAACCACCATTCACCAAAGTTGCACAGAAACTCACAATGAGACAAGTTTTCGATGATTCGATCAGTTTCCGTAAGAGGTCAGCCATCACGTGGTATAACAGCTGACGCACACGATGCGCAATTTAACATCCGGGCGCAGTATTTAAATATATTTTTCATCATTTAAGTTTCCAAATATACTTACTTACAAGCTTTATTATTTTTTTTAAAAAAGTGCATATAGTCTTGCATCAATGGATATTAATTGTATGCAAACCTCGCTTAACTGTTTAAGCTATTCAGGTTACCTCCTCAACAATGAACAATGTGTAATCTTGAAAAATGCATTGCTTATATTGCAGAATGAAAACCATCTTAAAAAAATTTTCTTTTGGGGCCAAATACTTGGACTTGATAATGATTATTTCATTGCCTATGGATATGAGCATGATGCTTTAAATGGCTTGATATATTACTACAGGTAAACATAGCTCCTTTGGGCCTTATTTGAGTATTTAAATTTTATTCCCGTGCTTAAAAAGTTTAAAACTTTATTTGCAATTGGTTTAATCACACTAAATCAAAAATAATCTACTTGTTCCTTAATATATTCCACAAACAAACAAATATTCAACATGTAATTTAAGTTTGAACTAGAATATTTGCAAAATAAGTATTTACAGACTTCTGAATTAATTATTCTGTAATATAATTCCTAAGCACAGATACTAAAATAAATTGGCATCTTTTAATTGCTCCTTACCTGTATTGGCAGCCACGTGGTTTATCGCCTCACTCTCATGTCAGACTGGATTACTGGTGACGATAAGTCAAGGGTTCGAAACCCGGTCGGGTGTACTTAGGATGGTTTTCCCCAAATGGTTTTCCACTCTCCAACAACACAAATACTATTTATTACATTCACTATGAAACACTACCTTCCTCATACCTATCTTATTACTGTAATTGGTGTATGCGTTTAGCCCCAATTACTGCCTCTGTGGATTGGTGGTCGGAGTTCCTGGCTACAGATCCAGAAGTCTCGAGTTCGATCCCCAGAAATTTATCTATGAATCAGTGGGTCTGGAACAGGGTTAAACTCAGAAGAAGTGGCAACTTCGGTTTAGAAAACTGAGATTAATGACTGGAAGTCTCATTCTGCTGACTACATGACAACCCTATATCTACAAATGTTGGCACTATCACTAGTCGTGGCGGATGTTGAGTCGGTATAGCTCACGCCATGGCGTTTTTGGAGTATGACTCGAATAGGTACTAAGATGTGTCGGGGGAAAAAAATCAACCTTTGTGGGGAAAAAAAAGAGTGAAAAACATTACTCTATCATCATAATGATGCATTTATAAATAAAATATTACATACAGCTAAATAAGTTTAAATTTGAAAGTATTTTTATATGGATAGGAAGGACCATGGTTTGATGATGTCTTTGTTCTTCAGCACCAACTGCATCAAATGGGGTCTCATGCCCACAGTGACAGAGAAGGCGCGACATCTGACCGAGATGTGTTCGACAAGGTTCCAAGGGGATCCCACGTTACAAATTGATGTTTCATTAGACGTTCAACTTAAACAAGACACCGTCGAGGATAAAGTGGACCAACAGACAGAACAGGTTAAGGTGCAAATACACCATAGGCAAATAGGAGGCGAGGAAAGGTCGTAGTCGAACTAAGGTACCCATGCACTCAGGCTCACTTTGATGTACCGACAACTTGTAAGTTGGGTCAGGCAAGTGTCACATCACTTTGTTCGTCAAATGGGCCGAGGCAGCCTCACTTACAATTTGCCTCAAATGTATACGAACCTTGAGGTTATTTTGTAAGTAATTTGTTTTGAAACCGTGAAATATGAGAATTTTCAATATTATGGTATATATAATGATGTCAAAGCTCTATATTTTAAAATTTTACCTATAAAAATATCTATATGATAGCTGATTCTGTGGCCACATTATCAAATACAGGGATGACCAAACATTGATAACAAACAAGTATCTCGCTCAAGAAATGTATTTTGAACGTTTAAAAGTGGCATATCATTGTAAAGTATTGTCTTGAAGGAAAATTATGTAGTTCTTTATCGTATTGGACAGCAAGTAAAGGCATTGCTCTGCTATACCAACCTGTGTAAGCTATAGTTTTCAGTTGAAGGTGGGGAAAAACAAATATAGAAGTAGGCCTACAGATGAACATCTTAATAACGGCATTCGAATGTTGGTGGAAAGTTAAGATATACTCATAAAACATTAAAATATTATTGATTAAACTGAATGACATTCTCAGTACGCTACACACCCAGTTTTTACAATTATATTTGACCATAATTTTGTTTGAAAAAAATAATACTTGTATTTTCATCCATTAAAAAGTTTATTTTAGTATGAAAAATGCAGTGGCATTTTCTAGATTATTTCAATCACACTCATGAATGTAAGTACCAGAACACACTCTCAATTTAACAAAGGGAGTGGTGTAAAGGTGCAGCAGAAGGGAGCGCGAGTAATTTAACAGTTTTAATAGCATTACATTTTTTTGGCCAAAATAAATCAAATATTTCTCCAGTAGCAACAGAGTTTAGTTTTATGCACATGTTAATATCAACTGATCTTGAATATCTGTCAAGGGTGTCCTAGAATTTTGTTAAGACTTTATAAATAAATAGAACAAGTTTTGACCAGAAAAAAAACATTTGAGAGTTAGTAAAAATGTTTCACTAATATTATGAACATTCAATAAAGACAGTCAAATTTTACAGGTATAAAATTAATTTTACATGCACTTTCTGAACCGATTGATTATATCAGCACATGAGTTATAAACTAACTTAAATCTAGAACAGACACAACACCCAGCCCCCCCAACCGTTAATGCATAGACGTATTTTCTTACCTTACATTACAGAAACAAATTTAGGGGGTTCAAAAACAAGACGGTTAGAAATATAATTGTAACAAAAAAGGAAGAGGCCACTAGGGAGTCGGGAAGGTTTTATAACAATGAGTTACATACCCGAGACAAGTGGGAAGACCTAGATCCAAATGGGAGGATAACATTAGAATGGATCTGAAGGAAATAGGGTTTAATGAGGTGGACTGGATAGGGCTAGCTCAAGATAGGAACAGGTGGACATACTTTTGTAAGTGCGGTAGTGAACTTTTTAAGTTCTTAGTGTCACCAGAGGCGGATCTACCATAAGACGAACCAGGCGATCGCCTAAGGCCTTGATTGAGCAATTAAGTAAGAACTTAAAGAAATTTATGGTGCTCGATAAATTTTTTTATCATGTTTATGTAAAATCAAGTGATATTAAAGGAAAACTATAATTTTTTTGCAACTCAAAAAAGTGTTTGTTTAAATTTTTCCCAAAAAATTATTGTAAAAATCCTCAAAGCTTATAGTTTTTCCCCCAACACCGTTTATTAACATTATGTTGCGCTGAGGTTACATGGCTACTTTATTTTCCTCTTAGTTCTTAGAGCCAAACGAATATTCTGAATTTAGACTAGCTAATGCTGTTTGGTTCAAATTCATTTATTGGGGGTGGGAGGGCCTCAAATGAGCCCACCTACAGCATCGCATACCCTAAAGCCGCCTCTGAATGTCATATGGTAATTAAAAAAGGGGAAACCCACATTTCACCAATTAAAATTTTTCCAGCCATGCCGGGAATCGAACCTGTGACCCTTAGTTCTACAAGTATAAAAGTAAAAACAAACGGAAAAGATCACATGTTTTGTCTGTGACTTTTACAAACGTTCTGAGATAACTATGGTGGAGCCCAACCAAGGGCTCTGTGGAACAGTTTGAAAAATGCTGATATAAAGTATAATTTCAATTTACTAGTATTAAAGCAAAACAACAAAATAACAATTAATATGATTAAAACCGGTTGAAAAAAATTACATTTTGCTTTTCAAAACTTGAATCCAATATATATGTATCTTGACTTATAGCAAGGGGACAGTGGAAACATGTTAAAAGAAGAAGACAGACTTGCAGCGACAGTTGAAGCTATATCTATAGATACTGCGGTGGTACCGAGAGGCGCTCTGTTCAAGAGACCGGACGGTGGCGTCGTGGAGAACCTCACGTTCGCAGGGTTGACGGCATTGGAAGGCCGACAGCTGAAGTCGTATCTCCACCTTCGCAAACCTCAGGAGAAATGGGTCACGAACCTTCTCACCCGGCTGAACTATAATTATGCCTTGGATTTCCTCGACAGTGTCGATAAGGATATCCCAGAAGGTTTGTTAAGTTGATATATATATATGATTCCTTTTGTTTATCAGAAATCATTTAAGTTTTTTCCATACACTTTAGGGCAGGGTTCACAAACCCATTGCCTTCAAGACAGATCTAACCCGCTCGCTTTCCTGCAATACTTTTGATATCAGTATCCAGCCTGCAGTTAGCTATATACATATACATTAAATAATAATAATATTTAGCACCGCGTCTTACTACCCGTTCGGGTTATACGCTTACATTAAGTAAAAGTTTAAATTTAGTGCATGCATAATATTGAATAGCAAAAAAAAAATCAAATATTTTAAAGGCCTTATGTTATTTATCACTTTAAAAATTCTCACATCCAAGAATTTATTTACAAAGTTTAATAAACACAGATTGGAGTATTTAACTAAACTTCATAAATATTTGGGAAAAATAAAGGTTTATAAATATTTTAAATATATAATGATTCATAGCCTCAAATAGCTTGTATAGAGTTACATTTGTAGGCACGCAGATTAAGGGTCATGCTCTTCTGGTTTAATTAACCAGTGTCGGGGAGGTCGGGTTCAAATTCAAGTCGGATATACGTAAGTGGGTTTTCCTAGGTGGCTTCCCATATTCCCTCCACTCAAATGTGGTTACAGTTCTTCTAAATTCAACATTCCTCATTCATAGCTCACTAGCGTGATTATTATGTGTGTGTATAACCTGAATGGGTAGTAAGACGCAATGTTAAAAAAATATATTTATTGTATATACCTTGTCCCTTATCTACTAACATGAATCAAATTTGCATAGTACGGGCAGGTCTAGAATATATTTAAGCAAATGTATTTGAATAGGCTTTGGTCCGCAACATGCCCTGAGTTTGTGAAGCTGGCTCTTTGATTAATTTGAATTTGAAACAACTGATTTATAGAATAGTTTAGAGGAACACCTTTTCAAAAAGAATTCTGTAAAGTAATTTTTTTTAACACTGCGTCTTACTACCCATTTAGATTACACTCTTGATACTAATTATGCAAATGGTTTAAGGATTGAGAAGGATGAATTTAGAGAAGTGAACACACATTTGTATGGAGGTGGAGGGGAAAACCATTTTGGAAAAGCCACCCCAATTTCACCCGATCGAGATTCAAACCTCAATCTCCCCGTTCTCAACCGACTAGCTCAACACGAAAGTAGCGCATTAGTTAACTACACCACCAAGACGGGTTGAAGTCATGTTATCGTTACTATAGAATACTTATGTTTTATTTCTCGTAGGTTGTTGGAGTTTACAATCCGAAATGAGTGGTCTGTTGGCAATACTGCGAAGTTCAACCTGGCCCGGAATGACATTCTATCACAGACTTTTAACACCAGAACATGGATATCTGTATATTGGAAATGGTAGAAAGAATGTTGACCTGCTTTTTATGATGTAAAATTAAGTTTAACATGCTTTTCAAGAAATATATATCATGAAATAAAGTTTATCAAGATGATAAATGTTTGGGAAAGAAACAATCCTGCGCCATCGAATGATAAAAGAAGTCTGTGTCAATTAATAACAATTTACATCTGTGAGTTCTCAACCATTTCACAGTAACAAATAGTTTTAAATTATGATTATAAATATTGGATTTTAATGGACATTCAGCATACTGTGTTTCTTCCATTTGCCTTCTTTAATCCCTATAGCGATGGGTTAAGTTATTGCCCTTTACAGTACTCTATTCTAGAATCAGTTTCTTTACAAAGTACACAGTGAGGATAAAGTTTAAAGGATGTATTCAAGAACAGAAGGACAAAGAAGTGAGTGTAAAGGCACCATGTTTATAAAACAAAAACATATCGATAGTCCTCACATAACATCTTTAAAGAATGAGGAATAAGTGAGGCGGAAGATGGCCCGGGACTGACCTCTTGTTTCCTTCATTAGATTATATCATTTCTTTGACTCTTTTACTGCGGATTCACACATTCGTCAAAAAACAAGCGCAGAACAGAAATGTGATCACGTGAAAAGCGCTTCTCAATCTCAAGATTTTCGCCTCATCGACACAAGCTGTTCTGCTTAAGTTAACCTCATCTCTACTTTTTCCGTTCTACCCCGAGATCTTCGGCACGGGAGGACCAATCAAATCTCAAAACCAACCATCTAAAATCGGGGTGTGCATGTGCAAATGACAGCGCATGTGCTTTAGAGCTAACAGTAAGCAGACAGCTTCGTTGGGCGTTTTAAGGAGATTTGTATCGGATTGTGCTATGACACAGCGCTAAAATTTGAAAACATCCATTGGATGATATGGAATATGTGTTTATCCACTAGAAAATAAAATAGGTTGATAATCAGATGTTTTAAGTTTGCATTGCAATGCATCATGGGTCAACATTGAGCATGTGAATTGCTGCGCCACTCAAGCAGATTCTGCTGTCTATTTTTGGTAAACATGTGATTCAAGCTTTACACATTCTGTTCTTGCATACAGTCTTTCTATATAGGTAGGAATCCAAACCTATGAGATATCCTTGGGTTTTTTCAGGATGGGTTGTGCGGGTTTCTTAATTATAAATTTTGCTGTGGGGAGTGATTCCTTAGCAGGCTATTTTCTTCATTTCCTTTTATTTGTTTCTATTCTTATTTTCTATAACATGAAAGAGAGAGAAAACAAATAAAATACATAGATAATAAAATATATTTATTTATTTAAGAAGATACAATAGGGATGTAAACAAATTAAAGGGAACCAACACAATATAGCGTTTACAAAATAAATAAACCTGCTTCAGTGTTCGCGTGGTCTAAGGTGTCAATCTCTTGTTATTGCAGGGAGCCGAGGGTTCGAATCTTGGTCAGCTGAACTGAGGGTGGTTTTTCTTCGACTCTAT
The DNA here is from genome assembly GCA_902141385.1 of Timema californicum. Taxonomy (NCBI): domain Eukaryota; kingdom Metazoa; phylum Arthropoda; class Insecta; order Phasmatodea; family Timematidae; genus Timema; species Timema californicum. The sequence continues at coordinate 20,171 of CABFOW010006485.1, read as the reverse complement.
ATCCATGCAAATGAGGGTCCACTTCCCCTAAATTTAACCAACCCCACCCNGAAGGAAGGGTTTGGTAATCATATAAATCTGTGCCAGGACCGAGGATTGAACCCCGGCCGCCAGCACAGAAGTCTGACACCTTACCCCTAGACCGCCAGGTCACCTACAATCCAGGTGTTATCTACTTATAAATTAAGTGAGTGGGGGAAGGGGAGAGCAGACTCTTAAAATCAACTACATTAGTAGCTTTAAAACTGTTGTCAAAAATCTCTTTGGTCTCAATAGACTGATGGGGTGATCGGGTTTCGAATCTTTCCTAAATGGTTTTCCATTCTTTATCCACACAAATGCAAGTACTCGTCCTCTAAATTTAAGCTTCCCCACACCCAACATATTATGTTAATTATTATCTGGTGCGGGCATGAATCAACATTTCATTGCAATAAAATATTGTAGTGCCATCTATTAATGAACCACGGTACTTTTAGCCAATTCAATCACTTAATATTATAGCTAAATTATATTTGTAAGAAGGTATAGGAAAAGTGGATAGAAACATATTAAAGGGGGACAAACACAATTCACACTTTACACTGCTGCCAATGGACAAAGAGGTAATGGTTGCCTCTTAAAGAAAATTGATCGTCAACGCCCAATCCCCCGACCCAGGTTTCATTCTATCGGAACTCATCAGGGAGGAGTGTGAAACGCGCAACGCAACTTCCTAAAAGAGAAAACCCAAAAAACAAAAGGGGAGGATAAGGAAAATGGTAAAGAATGATAGGACACATAGATAGGAACATGTAAAAGGTATAACATAAAGGACAAACACAAGAAAAGGACATAGGATGCGAACGTATAATGATATAACTCAATAAGGAAAACCTTTTATATGTTTCTATCCACTTTTCCTGTACCTTCTTCCAAATATAATACAATTACCTCATAAAGCGAAAAGAGGTTTTCTTTATTGAGTTATATTAATATTAAAGCTGATAGATGTAGCTACCAGTTCAATGATATACTATGAGCAATGAGCACGAATAAATAAATAAACGAGAAAATAACCGTTTAGCAAACATATTTGTTGCCTAAGAATTTACGAGAAGAAACCTGGTTGTTGTTCTACACATATGCGAGGGAACAGATTATGATGTGACGCTAAAATAAACTATTCCAAGAACCCAAACATCTTAATTTTTGAATTCTTTTTTAGTATTTAGAAAAAATCTTAAAAGTGAGGCAAGAGTTTACAAATTCAAATTGAGCAATGCAAATTTGAAATATGTTCTTCCACAGGTTAGAAGAATCAAATCATAAAATATACAAGAAAAATCTATTTCATTAATACAATTAAAATACCCACTGAATAAATATAATCAAATGTTGTGATCAAATTAATTTTATTCATGTTTACAATTACAAATTTCACCTTTCAGGTATCTTTCAAAGAAAAATCGATACAATATTGTCATTGAAGCCATTCATAACAGAGAACTTTACACGCTAAAATACTGAAAATTTCACTAGAGTAGTTACAGGGAATTTCATCGAAATCCAGAGGCAGTGTTTTTTTGCCCTTCCTCTCAATGTTAAAGAGAATAGAAGGTAGCACCGCATAAAGAACAACATCTGATTGGCTGACCTCACTAAATACACCAGTCAGCGTGTTGCATACATAAAGATATAATGAAGACATAATAAGTTGTTAAAAATCTGGGCACATTTTGAAAATTGAAATAATGAATAAACCTTTATAATCCTTAGTGATGTCCTATTTACATCATTACTCTACTTATTAAAAAAAAAATTATGTTTGGTTGTCTTCGTTTAAAATATAATTATTAATGTGTACAGGTTGAAATAAGCAATTACACAATTAAATTCCTAAAAGTGGTGCTACCTTTCTTTTCTTTATATTTTTCCCACTCTTCTACTTATCAAACAAATTAAATTTGCAAAAAAAGCCAATAATACAGAAATTTTACTTAATCATTAAATTAATGTTCTTTTTTTTCTGTAAATGTCATTGTATATTAACTATCAAAACTGACATGTTTAAACACCTTGAGCTCCAATCCAACAAGTGAACACAAGCCCTAAGACCATGCGACGTAATTTGTTTCTGACCTTTCCTACAGCCTAGAGGATTGCATTTACGTGGGACCCCGTTGAGCTCTAAGAACAAACCAGCATCCCTTGATCCAGGGAAAATTCCTTGCCACCACCAGAGTTCAAACACAATTATAAAGCATAATTGCATAGTTTCTCCATTTGGAACATCCCGTAACAGAAATTAATGGTGTGTGAAGCTTCGACATTTACAATAACCTTCGCATATTTGAACAATTTTAAAAGAAGGATAAAACTTCGAAAAAATTATCAAACGATTTAATTTTATCTTACTAAATATTAAATTTTTCAATATTTGATCATTTTAAAACCGTTACTAAACAGAAATTTAACGACCGCAACGTAAGTATAGATCAAAAGCGGTTAAGTAAATGTTAATATCACTATCGCTAACAAAATTTTGTAAAAAATAAAAAAATCTTTAAAGAAAATAATACCATAGTTACTGGTATGAGCAGTTTCAAATACACCTTTAACCAATTTTCTTTGATTTGGGAAATATCGTTCCTAAATTGAGGAAACTTATTTTAGTCTTTGGAATGTTGTAATAGTTAATTCCCATATAAATCAATAAAATAATTCAGAATTCCTATTTAAAAGGTCGAAAAATTAATTTCATGAAAAAAAATTTGTTTTGTTTTATTTTGCGCATGTATTATTCAAACATTTTATGCAGACACACCTGAATTTAACTATACTTACGTAAAAAATTTAATTTAACAACTTTAACACAAATTAAATCTCAATATCAACAGAATTGTTTTGACCCTGAGCTTTAGTTTTGGCAAACGTGTGAAACAGGCTTTAACAATATCAGGATTTAAGTCAGAGCCAAGTGCATTTGATGTGACTTTTCCACCCTAAGGTTTACCATCCTTTCTCCGTCGGAAAATAACATGAGATTCACTGTTTTAAATAACTGTTCCTTTTGTTAGTTAGTAAAAAGAACAAATGAGCACTAGTCAATATTCACTATGCCACTGGCAAATAAAAAAAATCCCCTGAAAGATTAAAAAAAGCTTAAAATAAAAACTACAAACACTACAATGTCAAAATGGCAAACTATACAACTTTAATTGACAAATAGCAATGCATAAAATAACACTGCATATAAGTGAATTCAAGTATTTTTTAAAAATAAATAGCAATAATTATTACTCAAATATGAATATTAGATGAATCTTGGTGCAAAATAAATTGATAAGAAATAAGTGCTTGCAAAAATAAGAATTAACTAACAATAAGGATGTGTGTAGCTTCAACTTAGCTTTGGAACAAATATCAACTTCCACTTTGCTTTGGAAAAAAATATTGTATCAAAATTACTAGGCTTCGTCAATAGCGATATTGACTGCTAAATTCCTCAATTTATGGTTGATTATTGCCATTTTGAGCTGTTAAATAATTAATATGTGTATAGATAGTAAATGGATTTATCAAAATAAAATGAAATTCAGCTTAGAGAATATTTCATATATATTATTTGAATTTGCTTCAATTAAAAAAGTGGACTTTGCACAAACCTTAATTAACATATAAATTACTGCAAAGTAGTCAATACTTAAAACAATCAAATTTGTCCAGCATACAAGAAGGAAGATTTCCAAAGCTAATAAAAATTCACATCAAAAATTAAAATCTAAAGAGAATATGATTACAAATATAGCCTTAAAACTTATTTCCAGTGTTCTTTCAAAGAAGAAAAATTAAAAACCAGTACAACTTTGGTACTCAACGACAAAAATGTGGAATGTTCACCTCCAACTTCTGTTTCTTGCGTGCTTCCAAGCCAAGGAAAAATTCACGAATATCTTCTTCCCGAACAACTTTCTTGTTTTCTGCAAACTTTTGCAAATACTCCTTCAGATGACTCTTCATATCGTTGAAGCCTAAGGAAATATTAAATTTAAAGTCGAATGTAGAATGTGCTAATACTAATAAAAACACAAATCAAATATTTTACTGGATTTAAGACACCATTTAGAATCTGCCACAAAAGAAAAATCAGCTGTTATTAAAACAATAGTTCAGAAAATAAATTTAAATATCTTTTAGGGTGTCCAGCCAAAGTATATTTTTTAGTTCCCTTACTTTCCAGGTTTTTCAGAGCCAATATGTTTCTCCAGACACTAGATAAATATTAAGTAAATTACAAACCATGTTTGGTTAAGATTTCAACTTAATGTAATATTATTTTCAGCCATACACACACTATGTAATTATACTGACAAAATGCTACATTTGGAGCATTACAATGTACAGAGCAGAAACTTGGGACTCTTGAGAAGATGGAAAAGAAATACTTGGAGAGCTTCGAAATGTGGTGCTTGAGAAGAATTGAGAAGATCAGGTGGACAGACAGGGTGACAAATGAAGAAGTCTTAAAACGAATAGACGAGAAGAGAACAATTTTGGATGTAATTCTTCAGTACAAAGTGAAGTGAATCGAACACATTCTTAAGAGGAACTGTCTTTTGCACGACGTCATAAAAGAAAAGGTTAGAGAAAGAGGAGTTTAGGAATAGGAAGGAGGATTCAAATATTAGATTACTTGAAGGAAAGAAGAAAGTTCTTGGGAGCTGAAGGAGGAGGCAGAGGACAGGGGACATTGTGGTCTAATTTCACTGACAAAAGGAAATAACCCCATCATGTAGGACCAAACACATAATATTGAGTCATTGAAAAATTCTTACACCAGTACAGTTGAAAATTGTCGTGAGACATTTTTATTAGTTTCTTCTTACTGTCCGTAGTCAAATTTTCATGCTTACGCATAATTATGACGACTTTGAGTAAGGATTTGTTACAGAGGGGTGGTGAGATGACATGTAAATTCCATGTTGACCTTTGAGAATTGAGATTTGTGAGCTCAACAGGGACAACTTTGTTAAAAGAGATTCTTGACCAGTATTAACTGGCAGAAAAATGTTAGTTTGACTAGGTTATTAAAAATTAAGGGTGTGCAAAGTTTCAACTTAACTTCGAAACAAATATCAATGGACAATTATTTTAAACAATGGGTAATTGGTTTTACTGAATCGGTACATCTCGAGTAATGAGGATGCAAAATGATAGTATATCAAAGAGATTTTGTAAGCTCAACAGGGACAACTCTGTTAAAAGAGATTCGTGACCTGTATTAACTGGCGGAAAAATGTTAGTTTGACTAGGTTATTAAAAATTAAGGGTGTGCGAATTTTCAAATTAGCTTCAAAACAAATATCAATGGACAATTATTTTAAACAATGGGTAATCGTTTTTACTGAATCGGTACATCTCGAGTAATGAGGATGCAAAATGAGAGTATATCAAAGAGAATTATGGAGATGAAGGATGTAGGGAAAAGACCGCAAGGGAGACAAAGAAGATGGGAGCAGCAGATAACAGCAGAAAGTGTGAACGCAAGAGAATTATGGAAGCAATATAAGGAGGAAGAATGTTGGAAGGAGAAGAGAACAGTGAGGCATTTTACAAAACTGACCCAGCCATAGGCCAGAAACAGATGATGAAAACATTGAAATAAAGACCATTTCTCTTAGGAAGATAGTAAACCATTTCCCCGATCAATTACAAAATTCCCCGACTTTTGTCCTCATGAGTAATCTCACCTTCTATGGCCTCAACCTGTTGCACTCTATCCAAAGATGACAACGCCCTCATGCCACGCTCATACGAAGTGGAAAATTGACCATCTTTGTTCCTTTCTTCGTAGGCAGACATCGAGTCTTCCTCGTCCAGTAAGAAACTGACATTGTTGGTTTTATATATGTCCTACAGGGAATTTTTAAAAAAAACATACTATTTCAAAAACCTTTATTTGCTTTTAAAAAAAAAGCATTTATTACATCATCCTATGAATGTGCAAAACTTCTAAGTAGCTAAAATAAACATTAATTAACTGTTCATTTGTTGCTATTCAGCTATTGCAAACAATCATATGAAAAAATCTGAGATAATAATAATAATACTTAATAATGTATCTTACTAACCAGTGGGTACTAAAGTACTGATTACACTAATGGGTTAGAAATGGGGAAGGTTGAATTTAGAGGAAGCGGACCCGCATTTGCGTGGAGGTAGAGTGGAAACCCATTTAGGACACCCTCCTGCCCCTGTTCACTTGACCGAATTTGAACCTTGATCTCCCCATCCTCGGCAGTCAAACTCAACATGAAACTAATGTGTCAGCTAACTACACCACTGAGTAAGGTCTGAGATAATTGAATTGCATGTTGGGATAATAATTTGATATATATACATATGTCACAACCTAAGCACAATATTTATTTTTTTACATATAAAACAAACTATAATTCTAAATTTGAAAATATTTCATATATTTGACTAGTTCGGTTAAAATTGAAAAGGTGGACTTGACATATTCTTAGTATTTGGAAAAACTAAACAGTGAAAAGTTTAAATGGTATAAAAATACTTAGAACAAAACTGTGAAGTTTGATTTGTGTAAGATCACTAAAAAACAAAAGGTAATGCTTAATACATTTACAATTTGGCAGTAATAAAGTTGAATAGCCAAAAATAAAAACTATTAATGGTCACAATGAAAAATTGGCTAAATTTGAATATTTCAGTTTCAATATAAGTCCATCTAATAGGACTTGAATTGAGTTTTATAAAAATGTGATATTAAGAACGGCTTTCAATTATTTATATACAAGTAATGATGGAGGGACGAATTGGTTTGACCACCCTAAAATAGCGCTTACCTGACACGAATTACAGGTACAAAGAAGTTTTCTCCATCCTTTGGAACAAAACACTGAACCAGTTCCTTTTAACAGTTCACGATCTTTGATGATGCAAACTGAAATGGAATAAAAAGTTCCATGTAGGATCGTCTCTCGTGCAATAAATCAATGCGGCGTTAAAATGTTGCCTTTAAGAGGTAATTGTTTCATACTTGGAATAAGATACAGTAAAGGTAGATAAAAACCATATTAAAGGAACAAACACAATATGGCTTTTACAATTAAAAGAGCATAATTCACACTTTACACTGCTGCCATTGGACAAAGAGATATTAACGTTCTCTTGAATAAAATTGATTGTTACTGCCTAATCCCCCGACCTAGGTTTCATTTTATCGCAACCTATTAGAAAGGAGTGTGAAACAATCAACGCAACAAATAAAAAGTTGAGAAAAAGGAAATTTGAAAGTACAATTACCTCATGAAAAGATATGAAGTTTTCCTTATAAAGATATAATATAAATATATATATATATATATATACACATCCAATTTTTATTTCCTGTGTTTTGCTTATAAAGTTATTCCTTTTACATATACCTAGCTTAGTGTCCCATCATTCTTTACAAATTTCCTTTCTCTCCCTTTATTTTTTGTGTTCTCTTTTAGGAAATCGCATTGCGCGTTTCACACTTTCTCCTGACGAGTTACGATAGAATGAAACCTAGGTCGGGTGATTGGGTGGTAACAATTGATTTTATTCAAGAGACAGCCATTAACTATTTGTCTGATGGCAGCAACAATGTAAAGTGTGAACTGTGTTGTTCTTTTCATTGTATAAGCCATAATGTGTTTCTATCCACCTTTCCTATACCTTCTTCAAAATATAATATGATTATATTTAACTTTACTTCACACATTTCAAGAGTTTATACGACTTAACTTCAAATTTTAAAAGTGATCTTTACAGACCCCTTGCTATTTATATTCACAGAAATTTAGTTAGGTAGCAATGCTTGCAAGCATGCAAATGTTTATCTTGAAACAACAATATAACATAACACGTGATACAATTAAGTTTCATGTGTGTTTTTTGATCTCGCAAACAACTATTTTCCTATTTCTTTTATCACCGCCTCTTACTACCTGTTCAGGTACACATATAGATGATAATTACTCTAATGGGATACAGATAAGGAGAGGAGCATTTTAAAGTTAGTCTATCAGCATTTGCATGGAAGGAGAGTGGGAAACCATTTAGGAAAAAACCACCTTCAGTAGACCCGACCGGGATTCAAACCCCCATCTTATCATCAGCGGGCCATTCTAACACGAGTGTGACGCCTTAGACCATTCGGCCACTGAAGCGGGTAGTTCTCTATTAAAAGTAAACGTTAGACCTAAACTTTAGAAATGAGATAGTTAAGTTTCTGAGAATTAATCAGATTAACAGATTCTTCATAAAACGGCTCAATATAAGTAGACAATAATTAAGTTACCTTTCCCTTGTGTTATGCCCGTGATGCCGTTCACGTTATTTCCCGAAGATTTCCTAGCGGCCCCGATACTCTGACAAAGTTCGCCATTTGACGAAGTTGTGTCGATTTCCCCATTTGATGGTGTGATGTTAACCTCTGCCATGGATGGCGTAATATCGCTTTCTGTGCTCAAGGGTGTGACAAAGAGGCCCCTATAGTGCCACAAGAAGTCATTCCGCTCCATGCAACGGAAACAAATCATCTCGGAAAAGTCGTCATGTTGGAGGGCTCTTGCTACCTAGATGCTAATAAAAAAAAAAGGAAATAGATATATATTAAATATATCTTTTTTGTTTGTGTTCTACAGGCGTGTGAGAGACCTGCTGTGTAGAATAGAAGTGCCCTTGAAGTGTAAGCAGGTGCTGTATATGAGATACTTTGTATATACAGCTATGTATGAAGCAGAAACACGGACAATGAATGTAAAAGAAATCAGGAAAGGGAAGGCAATGGGAATTAAGTTTGTGAGGAGCATGCTAGCTGTCGCGGGGAGAAACATAATTAGAGATTAAGATGTCCAGGTGAGAATTGAGGTACATCGAGATCATGAGATAATAGAGGACGCAAGGGTGAGGTTATATAGTTGTGTAATGAGGATGGAAAAGGAAAGAACTCAAAGGATATTGATGGAGCTAGAGTAAGTAACGAAAGGACATCAAGGGAGAACAATAAAGGGAAATAAAGTAGAAAACAGCAAATGCCTGAATTAAGAGGAGCGTGGAATCTAATAATGGAGGAAGAATGTGGAAAGGCAGAGGAGGATGGAGGTATTTTATTCACCTGTCTCAGAAAAAGGCTGGAAAAAATTGATGATTTGTTTAGCAACCCGAATACTGATTAAATGATAAAAGAGACATATGCTTGTGTGAAGATTTGAAATGTTAATGTTCTATTTAATTTAATGTAATCATAAAATATAATATTTGGATTAGATTAGAAAATTGCCAAACAAAACATATGAAACATTTCCATTTTAAAATATCTAATTCTGGTTATTAAAAAAAGATTTGCATTCAATCCAAACTAAAAAAACTTTGAGTCGCACAGGATCAAGAAATGAATTAAAATAATGTATCATCAGGACAGTTTCAAAACCCTATAGTGCCAAATAACGACATTAAAAAAACTCACATTGCCATGGTACCAATCTTCACACACAATGCACTGTGTCATCTCATCTTCGACATCCACCTCAGGATCTGGATACGGTCGCTCACACACACAATATAATCCGAGGAAATTGTGGTTGTAAAGATTCAACTCATTCAGAGCATCCTTGTTCTAAAAACATAAAATCCACTTTACGTTAAAAAAAAGGTCGTACTTACTAGACCTATTCATGCGATGGCACCAGAAACACGAAATTTCACTGCCGCACTTACAAAATTAAGTCACCTATCCCTATCTTTAGATAGTTCCATACAGTCCACCTCATTACATCCTATCCCTATCTTGAGCTAGTTCCATCTAGTCCACCTCTTCACACCCTATCCCTATCTTTAGATAGTTCCATCCAGTCCACCTCATTACATCATATCCCTATCTTGAGCTAGTTCCATCTAGTCCACCTCTTCACACCCTATCCCTATCTCGAGCTAGTTCCATCCAGTTCAACTCATTACAACCTATCTCTTTCAAGTCCATTCTAACGTTATCCTCCCATCTGCGTCCAGGTCTTCTCGATGGTCTCTTCCCATTGGGTTTACCAGTCAATACCTATAACATTGTTCTAATTTCATCCTTTCACGCTGCATGTCCTGCCCACCGTAACCCGAGATTTGACTGCCCTAACGTCTGCTTGTGAGGAGAGGGTTATCTAACTTCTCTTCACTCGCCCCTATCTTCATCCCTTTTTTAGACCAATTATTTTGCTAAGCACTTTGTTTATGAAAACCCCAAATTTCTTCTTGTAATGTAAGGTTTCAAGAAAAAGTACCACATACATAAAGAACAACTTGTGAATCTAGTGTTTTGTTTGTATACTCTTGACACCAGGAACTATCTCTAATAAGTTCAAATAATTACTCACTGGTTCAAGATTACATTTCTTGTGTTCTGTGCTAGAAATACGGAATTTGCTGTTGCCGCAATCACATCGGAAGTTCCTGTAAGATAAAAACCACACTTACAAATAATGCCTTTTTTTTTACCATTTTAAATATCGATCAACATGTTACTATGAATGCAAATAGGGTCGGGTACTTAAAATGCTTCTTCACCTTTTAGTGTAAAGCTCCACAAGGTCATGACCTTCGTGGCAATGATAACTGCAAGCCAAGCAAACGCCGGCTAGTTTGGAAACATCTGTAGCCGCGGGGTTCTCCTTCGGTTTGCACGTAAGACACGAATAAAGAGGTTGCCTCCTCACATATTCCTGCCAAAGAACACACATGTTAGGAGAAATAATTAATGGTTTCCTATTAATGGCCGTACATATAACATCTTCAGTGGGGATGAACAAGACTTTTATAAAATATTTTTACATGCATCACATCTCACTATTCGTCGAGGTAATCCACATTTATAAAGGTACACTAATGGGGTTGTAATGAGGATGGTGAGTTTAGCAGCTATATATTTATATATACATCTGCCTCTGTGGTCTAGTAATGAGTCAGAGTTCCAGATTCATAAGTCCCAGGTTCAATCCCTGACATTCAAAAATTTTCTGTGAAACAGTTGGTCTCCAACGAGGTAAAACTCGGCTTCGTGAGGATTAATGAGGTGCTACTTGAATATAAGTAGCCGCTCAAGTCTAAAAAAGTGATATTAGCGAACAGAGGTTTCGTTGTGATGACCACATGACACCCTCTATCCACAAATGTTGGACCTGTCGTAACTAATAGTGGCGGGTTCTTGATATGCTGCTCGATTGCGGGCTGACGCCATGGAGTTTATTTTATACACCCATTTTTGTGAAAGGGAGAGTGGAAAAACTCTTAGGATAAACCAGCTTCAATACAGCTGACCATGATTTGAACCCCGATCTCATCACCAGGAAATCCAGTCTATTTTGAGAGTGACGACTTATATTCTTCAGGACCAATATTTGTAATTTGGATTGACATAAACCTACATATATATATATATATAACTGTAAACTTACATGAATACAGTAACTTCGAGAAAAATAAATATTAAAACAGAGAAGTGGTTTCTGTAATTTATGGGCTGTTCTTGGTTGGTGAACCCTCAGAGGATTCATGAAATGTTTAAGAGATTAAATTCACTGGAGCAGATACCTATAGTGTGTGTTTATTTTTTAATCCCCTTACCAGATTTGGAAAACTCTGGCTTAAATATAAGATATTTGGTTGTAGCAGACACCCTAAATCACAGTTTTTCTTAAAACAATTCTAATTTTAATGTGTAAAAAATTCAGGGAATATTAGTTTACAGAGCTGTCAGGTGATAATTAGATTTATTGGATTCACGGGCCCTCTGATGTCACCTTTTATTATCATTGTTTGGCAGTGTGTGTAAAAAAAAGTTTATTAAAATAATAAATGTGTAGGCCCTGTGATGTATGTTAGGGCCTAGTTTTAAAATCCATACCAATAGCTTAGACCCTTTGCTTCCAATAATGGATATATTTTAAACTGTACCTAAATACTGTGAAAGGGTCCTAGATTTTACCTGCTGTCCTACTAACTTAAGTCCAATAAGTCTTCTTGATGCAGGGATCATGAAGTACTGGATATTTGGAAACAATCAAGAGGAAAACAAAGTTTACTTGAATATTAGCTTAGTTTTAAATTAATTTTACTCTATTTGAAGTCCACAAAAACTGCGGAATATGGATCAAGCAAAATATTCATAACACTTTTGGAAAAATTGATCCTATACATGACAGAGCTAAGAAAAAAGCCAGCCATTTTTAGTGGAAGTTGTTTCAAGAGAAAGACATCAAATTACCTTTGAATAAGAGCAAGTCTTGTCATCAAAACCTCCTAAAAGTGCTTTAGCATTTTCTTCCATGTCCTCTTCTTCTTTCAAAACATCTATCATTGTGACAACGTTAGTTTCTTGATCTTCAATATTAGCCGAATTTGTTGAGCTTGAGCTTTCCGCCATTTTTACCTATTTAAAACAACGTTTTGCTACGCATATGGCGGGAAAACCTAAGAGTTTTCTTACGAGTCTAACAGATTATTGCTTAATTAATGACAGTACACTAATTTTGAAACACAGTAATAACGTTACAATTTAAATACACAAAATGTATATCAACCAATTAAATTTTGAGTTTAAAATCCTAACTAGTCAAAAATAAAACCCTATGACATGACAAGAACAACCCAACACTATTATCTAACATACAAGCAACTATTTATTTCTGCAACAAGTCTATACAGTGCTGCCAATTAAATAAATAATATACCTTCATTTTAATTCTAAATAATTGTTTTTAATATTGTATCATTTTGCCACTATGCGCTAGGGTACTTTTTGAAATAGCTTGGAATTTAAAATTAAATAAAAACCATTATAGTTACTCTACATCGCTTGGAAGTACAAATCTATAAAATAAAATAACAATTAAAAGGTTTCAATGTACACAAAATACAAAGAATTTAAAATATAAAAAAATAATTGAACTCGGTAGGCTTAATATTTTAGTATTGATATTCAAAAATAATGGACGATGTATAAAGAGTAAGCATTTGAGTTAATGATTTTTTAAATCATTTCCAAATTAATTTGTTCCAAATCGTAAAACTAGCCAATTCATTTTCTTGGGAATATAGTAGTGTGTTAAATTCAAAGAGAGTGTACGGTGTTGAGTCGGTGAGGTTAGAACAAAAACATGATTTATATAGAAAAGCCCACGTTTGACCATTAACATTGATTGAAAATCACTAGAGTTTGTCAGTCCAGAAATATATCTTATTTGATTTATTAGTTATAAAGTTCGTCTTAAAAAAAAGTATAAAAGCTCTCAATATCACTGTATTATGGATAACTGTATAACTTTCTTTTTATATAATTTTAATGATATTGACGCTTATGCAGAATAAATAATTGAGGACCATTATTGTGGATTTCGACGAAATAGATCAACAACGCATCAGGTTTTAAATATTCGGTGAATATTAGCAAAAAGTGGAAATACAACATGACAGTCCATAAATTATATATTAATTTTAAAAAGGCCTGTGAGTCAGTTAAAATAACTATATTACATGAAGTTTTAATTAAATTTGGTATGCCCGAAGTCTTGTCAAGCTAATTGAAGTATTTTTGACAGATAGGCGTGGCAGGCTTCTGGTTGGATGTCACTTATCAGATACTTACGAAATACATAATGGGTTGAAACAAGGAGATGCACTTTCCTCATTACTTATTTATTCAGCCTTAGTGTGCTAATAGGATAGGTAATGCAAGAGAGTAGGGGAGGGTTGACATTAAACAGTAGGCCTACACTGCAACTATTAGGGTAAGAAAATGATTTAGCTTTGTTGGGCAATAGTAAGGGATTTGTTGCAATAAATGTAGAAATTTTACTAGAGGCTAGTAAGGAAATAAATTTAGGAGTGAACGTTGAAAAGACTAAGTATAGGATCATACATGATACAGATTGTGGTCGATAATTTAGAGACTTACTGCGAACATTTGGCAGGCTTAATGAGTTTAAATATTTAGATACGATTTTAACTAGCAATAAAGATATTAGATTGGAAATTAGGGAAATAATACAGTAGGGAAACACATGTTATTAATCGTTCAGTAATTTGTTGACATCTCGCTTTCGTTCAAGGAATTTAAAATTCAGGATTATACAAAGAATTTTACCGGCTGTTTACTATGAGTGTGAAACGTGATATATTACCTCACATAATGAAAATAAATTTAGGGTATTTGAAAACAAGATACTTAAGAGGATATTTGGTTCAAAAAGGGATGAGGTTACTGGGATTGGAGGAGGTTACATAATGATGAGTTACATACCTTGTACTCACAAAAACCCTTAATAGTATAATCATTAATTAAGCCTCATAGATTACGGTGGGCAGGACGTGCAGAGAGAATGGGAGAATCTAGAATCATGTTCAAGGTACTGACTGGCAAACCCAATGGGAAGAGACCAGCGGAAAGATCTTGTCGCAGATGGGATGATAATTTTAGAATGGACCTGAAAGATATATGGTGTAGTGAGGTGACTGAATAGTAATAGCTCAAGATAGGGATAGGTGATGTAATTTGTAAGTGTGGCAATTAACTTTCTAGTTCCTAATGCCGCCCATAGAGTAGGCCTAAGTAAGTATTACAGACTAAGAATGTAAATACAATAATTATAATATTTCTTTTCGCTATTGAAGCCCAATAGTTTCCAGTTTTCAAATAATGAGCGCTCTATAGGCATGTTTTTGTGATTGACCTGGTATCGCTCTTTACGACCAAAGCGTTTTCGCGGTCCTAGTATCGCTGCTTCCTACGATACGAGTGCTTATGAGAGAGACGATACAAATCTCAGTTAGGTAACGCTTTCAATGAATCGAGGATTGTGCGCCAATCTCAAAACAATATGATCCTTTATGTTGGATTCAAACGAGGATAACTTTTTATTCAATGGATTTAAATAGTTACATGTAATTTAGAATGAATAGGAATTACTAGCTAGAAATATGAAAGAAAATATGTAACGTTAATTTCTGCTAAATAAAATCAAATAATAATATTATCATATCGTAGCACTCAATATTGTTTGTTATCCATATTCTTTTTCGAATTTTTCAAAACTAATAATGTTTATCTATATATATTGTAACATTACATTACATTATGTTACAATAGGACCCACCCCATGCTGACATTTACGCATAACTCTCTGTAATTCATACTACCCGCTCCAATTATACCGAAACTAATAAAATCCCTACAATAGTACTATTATCTATTGTAGTTCACGTAGGTTGGTACGACATAATAAAACAATTGTGAAAAATAATATTATCTCTAAATAATCAATTTCAATATAATAAAACTGTTCGTGTACTTACCGATTGAATCTTCTTAAACTAGCAACCACCAAGACTAGCCTACACCTATCATCCTAAATTGACGAGTGGGCCGAGCGAGCTACGATGATCCAACAATATGTAGTCCCCTCCGTCCTGTTATACTAACACGTAATGGGCCGGCCAATATTGGACACGACTAGATAATGACTATTCACCTATTCACCTGCCCTCTGATGGTAAAAAGATTAACAACTTTCAAAACATCAGGTGATTGAAGAAATGGTTTGGAAGTCGGATGGAGCCATGACAACAAAGGGTCTACGTGATCTTTCAAAGCCGCGTTGACGTCACCGACCGTGTGTTCAGTTCTCCCGCCTTGATTCTATTGCGACGAAACCCGCTATATATTGTAGTGTGCGTGTATGCTAAAATTACTATTTGATTTCAACGATTGACCGAGGAACATTGTCCTGGACCTATACAATGTCAGGATAAAATATTTATATATTATATCTTCATCAGAATTGTAACTATGGCGATTTATTTATTGGACTCTGATTTAATTGTAACTCTTAATGTCAGCCATGTTAGATGTTGTAATTTTGCTATTATCTAAATCTATTGATTTTTACCTGATCGTTAAATTTGAAATGAGGTGCTATATTTTGTCTGTAGCCACTTGGGCGCTAGGGTCTTTTCGAGTGTTAGATTTTTTAGATAGCAACAATTGTTAATTTACTTGGAATTGAACGAGTTAAATGTAAATGGTTTTGAAATTGTGGATAATAGTAATTATTTTGTAAACTTCAAAGTAGCGTTTCTTATTTTTGTTTACATTTTGAAATATAGTTTAATGTAACGTAATTTTCTGATCATTTTGATCCATTATGAAATTAATTAACCTTAGTATATTTTCTAATCTCTTTTTATGGTTTGCTTCTAAATATGATATTTTCATTATCATTTACTAATAGAGTTATTGTTTTCATTTCCTAATATTGTGTCAGGATCTGATAGTCCCGGGAGAGTTAGACTAAAGTCTGTTAGCCAAACTCTCACGTGATTTAAAGTTTCTTATAGAAAGTTAACATGTAAAGTTAACGTTTTTGAACTCTTTATTCTTTGGTATGAAAAAGACACTTTGGTAACATTTTCAAGGTGCCCATTAAGCCCTTATTTAATCTTTATGTATTATCCTGATGGATATTAATATTTTTTATTTATTTTACTAAATTCAACGTTATGGGTTGTCCTGTCTCTTCAATACTGACCCATTTGAATATTTGATATTTTATAAGTTTATAACACTCTTTTAAATTATCTGCGCAATTTAAATATATGAAGTTATTATCTATTTGTTTGGTTTTCAACATATCTTAGTTTGATTAATGAGACCATGTAAAATTTTCTTCTCTAATATTATTGTTTTAAATAAACCGATAATATTGTTGATTTTAAATGTTGCTAATAATTTCCCTTGTCATTTGTTCCATAGCTTACTCCCACTCCCTTTTATCTTATTCATGGCCGTAAATCAAAGGTAACAGATTGGGGTTGTAACAATATATTTACTATAATTTGTGAAAGGTCCTCAAAAAAATGTTAAGTTGTGAATAAAGAATAGTACTATTAAGATATTGGCTTATTTAATCTTACATACCGTATTTAAGGCGATTGGCCCTTTTCATTTGGCGTGGAAATGTAGAGCCATGGGAACAAACGGTTATCTTCAATTTTTTTTTATTGTTTTGCAATTTTCTTTTCAGAAACAGTTTGTTCAAGAATAGAAGCATGTTAATTTATTCTTTTTATATACTCACCTCCTCTATAATTTTAACAGTGATCAAGTATCAATCATTTTGATATTTTGCAATAAGAAACTTTCAGCTGCATAAAAAAACACATAACAACTAATATACATTGTTATATTATCTTAGAAGAGGTGTTAAAAAATATTACAAAATATTTCACTCGTTCTTGAGAAAACTGATATTTCCAAACGTATAATTTTTCTGCAAGACCTGTCCGGTAGCTAGCGCCATCTAGGTTTTCCGTGATCCATCTGTTCTTGTTGGCGCGGAAGGATACTTTGGTCGGTTGTGAAGCCACGCCGCACCTTTCACCCTCCCGCCCACCATCACACAAAATAGGTTTTAGACTTGCACTCGACAGGGTCAAGAGCCTTAATGCTGTCTGTAGATTATTTTTGAGAACACAAGTTTAGCCAGATATGCTGTGTAAATATAAGGCCTAGTCAAAATAAACACCAATGTTTCTAAGAATAAAATTAAATATGGCGATTTCCGTCAAATTTTAGTACTTGTAGGCTTACATAAATAAATCTTCTCAACATTTATATCAATTATACCCAAACCACTATATTTGTTTTCGAAAAGCAACTCAAAGTAGTTTTCATGTTTCACCTTGGTCATAGTCACTTTATGGATAGCACTCGATAGGTATCAGGACGCAACCAATTCAATTGCGAAATCTTGCCTTGTGAAAGTTAGTATGTTCATTCCAATGCAATAGCATTCACAAAGCTAGTGCTATTGTTCATAAATTAGTATAGTACACGTTTTATGGTAAAGAATCAAGATGTACAAATTAGACTCAAAAGTATTTGACACGCTATTAGGATTCCAATAATCAACAAAAATCGCTAAAATTAAGTAATATTTGGAGTGGAACATCCATATAATTATCATTAATGGCAAATCACAAGAATAAATGTACAGGGATATCCATTAACAAGCAGAATTAATTATTTCAACGCTGTTGGACAAAAGTACTGAACGAAGCTGTATCATCAGTCATTATTATTATTTATTATTATTATTATTAGGTGTTCTGTCTTACGATAAGTCTATTCTTTGTGTCAATGAACTTAGACCGCTAATGTTCCCTGTCCTCTGCTTCCTCTTTCAGCTCCCAGAATTTCCTTCAAGTAAAATAATATTTGAATCCTCCTTCCTAAGCTCCTCTTTCCCTCAACCTTTCCTTCTATGACGTCATGCAAAATACTATTATTCCTACGGATGTGTCTGGTCCAGTTTGCTTTGCACCGAAGAATCATATCCAAAATGGTTCTCTTCTCACCCACTTTTTCTAGGACTTCTTCATTTGTTACCCTGTCTGTCCACCAGATTTTCTCAAGTCTTTTCTAGCACCATATTTCAAATCTCTCCAAGTATTTCTTTTCCATCTTACTGAGAGTCCAAGTTTCTGTTCCAAATGTAGCATTTCATCAGTTTCTTCCTCAGTTCGAAACTCAATTTGCTGGTCGCAGTAGCCTTTTAATGTTGAAAGCGTCCTTTGTCATGGTGATCCTAGACCTAATTTCTTTGCTGAGGTAGGTATCCTTTGGCAGCAGACTTCCCAGGTACTTCAACTCTGTTTTCCAAAAATGTATAAATAATTTCTAATTATATAGCAGGATCAAATCGTTTATGAATAATAAGAGTATCTTTGTCATTGCCATCTGAAGTAGAATAAATATTTCCTAAGGTGATTTAAACTATTGAAAAGCTTCAACTTAAAGACATAAGGCTTTACTTGAATGTGTGACTTAAAAATTCTAAGCATGACACAATAATGAAACTCTTTCCGAAAATAGTAAAATTTTGACTTTAAAAATTCAAAACTAGGATGCAATCTACTGTTGTGGACCCCTCTCATATATTCAAAAAGTCATGAATGAAATGTACTTTTATATAAAGTATTTAAAATTTCATTTTAATAATTAATACTTCATCCATGGAGGATCACGCGTTTTCAGAAATAATTTCAATATATTGCGCTTTAAAACTATTGTTTTTCTTTTAAAAGATCAACTCCGTTGTATTAGAAAAATCATGTGACACGTTAGCTCCCTCTACCCAATAGGAAGCTATCTTTCACAACACCTGTCTCCAGGACTCTTTCTATTAGTTGGTTTTGACACTGGTGAGAAGAGGTCCAAGAGGCAAGGGGTAGGTAATATATAAGAAGCTCGTGCGTATAAATCTATACAGTGACACAGTAAACAGAATACAGTGATATAACAATGCCGGTGATATATTAATACACAGTGACACAGTGGATAGCAATACACAGAAACCTTGTAATATCACAGTGTGACACAGTATTTAAAATACAATGCGATACAGTAATATAAGAGTAAATAGTGCCAGTAACATAAATCTATAGAGAAGAACAGTCATATATTAGTAACATAAATCTACACAGCACACAGCACTGAGAACACAGAACATGTAATATCACAGAAAAACAATCCGCAAATTAACAAAAACTGCATCATTTAATATCATATCTTCAGTACCGAAGGTGTAACCATTTAAATAAATCGTGTGCAACATCAAAAGTCTTGCACATTTCATAAGAATAAATATCACATATAATCAGATCATAGAACCGTGTGATAATTGCGTAGTAAGGCGTGCACACGTCAACATCATAAAACCCGGCATCATCATATTTATTGCTCACCGTAAGGCATACACGGGTCCAAACCCACGACATCATCATTTACAATCCAATAGCATCATAAATGATCCCCAATCGCGGAGCAACTATATCAATTAAAAAAACCGTATCACTTTAAGGAACGTTCAGTTTATAAGTTATTCCCGAGCTAAGTTTACCTGGATGACAGCTCGAAATGTTACTAGAAGTAATCCCTAATATATCACTACGCTAACAGCTGACATATATCACTTTGGATGACTGTAGTGAAAACAATTGGTAATATATTAAGGTGATAGTTAACCACAGTAATTTAGGACAATATTATTTATATATTTATTTGAGGACGGACACAAAGTTTATTTATAGTTTTA
>CABFOW010006484.1:0-31619 GCA_902141385.1 Timema californicum | reverse complement strand
CCATACCATTACACATTAGTGTAAGTGCGTATAACCCGAACGGGTAGTAAGACGCGGTGCTAATAATAATAATAATAATAATGGTTTTTGGTAGGGGTCCTTCCCTGACTCCCTTCTCCAGATCTTAGGCTGAATGGCAAAGGGAAGGTCCCTGGAGGGACAGCCGAAGTTGGAACGGGACAACCTGGCCGAGGACACTCAGTATTTCTAAAAGGATAGAAAATTAATACAGAAACACAATTTAAACAATCGAAATTTACAAGAAAAGTGAAGTGATAATCTCATTAAAAGGTGCCACCATATACAAATAGTTGTTTTGTTTCTTAACCACGATGTTGGCTTTGGGCGTAGGTAGACTGGGGTTTGAACCCGGCGGGCATCAAATTTCTCCTTCCCCCTCAAAGGAAGATTAGGCACTGCTACCTTGCACCACGACTTCCTTACCAAGGTAGATTAAGTCCAACCTAGCCCATCCTAACCTATCCTAACTTAACCCAACCTCGCTCACCCTCTCCCTAAGAGTTAAGTTTACCTCGGACTTTACGAAGAATATACTGAACAGTGGTCTGCTGGCGATTTATTATATTCATTTCCAATGAATAATAACCTATGAGTTCCCAATCCCTCTGTTTACAATTCATTCTCGTCGACTCCACGGTTCCCGATCCAACATTCTCTCACATTATAAATGTTCAATCCTCATCCACCCTTTGCCATCTTTATCATCCTCCTCCCCGTGGAACCAGGGTGGATTACGGCTGACCGTTCCGATAAACAGCCTGAACTTGCAGGTGACCGGGGGTTGACTCCCTGGTCTGAAGATGGCTACCGCCGTCACTAGTGAGTCTTCCAATGATTCAAGAGCAGTGACAATCTATTGTATACATTAATATCACTATTTGACTAGTGTCGCTATCTCTTAGGATAATTATTATTAGCTGTTTTAAAATAGCAATATATTTTCAAAATTAAAAACAAACCAGTTCTGAAAGGTTTGCTAAATATGTCTAACTATAGTTACGTTTTCTTTTTAAACTGTATTAAAATTATTTAACTAACCACTTATTTTATTTAAATAATTAACATTCTCGCTAGTTTACATTCCTTGAACTACCTGGCCACCTCTATGATTTTAATACATGAGGTTTTATTAATTATTAATATTTTGTAGAAAAAAAAGGCTCACCGCGTCTTATTACCCATACGGGCTATTTGCAATTTGATTATAAAAAGGTTGAGACTAAGATCACACACTTTAGAGGAAACGTACCTGAATTTGCGGGCAGCGTGAGTGAGAAACCAATGACAAAAAATATTTCTTTTTATTTATTTAAAATGGTATTATTGACTTATAATAAACCCTCTTCAGTGGCCGCATGGTCCAAGGCGCTACCGTCGTAGTAGACTAGATTGGTAATGACGGGGAGATCGAGTTTTGAATCTCGGCCGGATGTATTGAGGGGGGCTTTTTCTAAAATTGTTTTCCCCTCTCCCTCCACTTAAATGTGGCTACACTTCTCTTTAAATGTAACTCTTATCCCTAAAGCCATTAGCGTGCTTCGTACATAAGCGTACCTGAACAGTAACTAAAAAACTTTAAAAAAAAGTACTAAGCATCTAGCGGCCCGCCTTGTGGATTTCCATTGAGAAGCACTACTCTACGGTATGTGATGACATAGTGCAGGGCTGTCCAACTTGAAGTTATCTAAGGGTCTCATCTTGTATTCCTACACAGTATCAACAATGTTTTTTTAGTTGATATTAAAAAGAAAATCCAAAGTAAGGTATTTTTAACTTTTGTATAAATTAAACATACAAATGTTACATGATAGGTCTCTGGACTAATAACTAATATAATATTATATTAAAAGTATTATAATAATTTTTACACAATATGGTACAGCAAATAATACATATAATACATTTTACATAATTTGAGTCTGATCATGTTTAAGGAACTCTTTTATTACGTTGTATTTTTTGTAATCTTTTCTAATACTTCACGGGCCACAAAATATACTGCCAATGGTTACCAATTAGACAGGCTTGTTGTAAAGAATAGACCATCCATTGTATACGTATAGTTGGCACATGATTTATCAAGGAGGACATTTTATTTCTCCCACTAGGCTATGGAAAATACAACTACTTGCTTCTGCTGACAGCCATGATAGGGACCATAGGGCACCAATGTGATTTAAATGGTGTTTCTTTCCTGCTACCCTCGGCAGAATGTGACTTACACCTCACTCAAAGAGACAAGGGTCTACTAAATGCTGTCATATATACGGGTGAGTAGATCTTATATAATTTTACAGCCACTCACGTAAGTAAATATTGGAAATATTATAGTCCTATTTTATTAGACAAAGCCTTATCCAAAAGATAAAAAAGTGACTATATTATTTTCCAGACCCGTATTAATACGTCAAGTCATGTTACCTGCAGTTGAAAATTAAGAAATAGCTTATCTATACTTATAAAAGAGTATAATGTTTTAAATTTTGGACTTAAAAAGATTTTTATCTTCATAAAGGCAATTTATATGAAAATTGGGATGTATTTGAAAGGCTATAGCATTCTAGTAACATCAACCATCATTAAAAAAAAATTCAAAAACTTATAATTCTGATATTATTAAACATAGCTATTTTAAACTTAAATTTAATTTGTTTCCAGGCATGATATCCAGCGCCTTCATGTGGGGATTTCTATCAGACACTTTTGGTCGTCGCATTCCGATAACAGTAGCATATTTCTTAGATGCGATTCTGAATATTTGCTCAAGTTTTGCGCCGTCATTCTGGGTGCTGCTAGTAATTAAATTCTGTACAGGATTTGTGTAAGTTTATATAATTGATCAAACTCACTTTAATTACATAACAAGTCCACTTCGGTGGCAACATGGTCTAAGGTGCTACTCTTGCAGCGGAATAGACTACTGATGATGGGAAGATTGAAGTTAGAATTTCAGTCGTGTTTACTGAGGGTGGTTTTCCACTTTCTTTCTATCTTTGCGAATGCGGGTGAACTTCCTTTAAACATGGCCTTTCTAATCCCTAAAAAATTAGCGTAATTATTAAATAAGCGTATAGCCCGAATGGGTAGTAAGACGTTGTGCTAAAAACACACACATAGCTTTTACAAGGAAGAAGGTATACAGGAAACCACACAACATGGTTTTTACAATGAAAATAATAAAGCCTTATTCACACTATAAGTCACATCAACGTAACGATACGTACTGACATCGTCATATCAAATTAATATTCAATAGATTTTATTAGGAAGCATTCATACTGAGTAGAAACGCCACGGACCATCATTGGCGGAAAACAGCAGACACTCAAACTGCGTGAAATTGGGTTAAGTCAGTGCACTCTTACCGTTAGTTTGCTCTGTGCCTTTTGCAAAACCTTCCAGGGGAATCGTGTGTAGGAACAATTAAAAAAAAACTATTTTTAATTAAAACTTGTTCTAATAATTGTGTTTCGATCAAAACATTTTTTCAATTTAAAAAATATAATTTTAACGGTATTTTAACTGATGAAATCAATGTATCACATTTTACAAACCTATTAACCGCAAATGTTCAATTTTTTATATTTGACTCAAGGGAGTATGAAAAGGCCAATGTTTTTTTTCAGTTTTATGGAATTTTTATATTATGTGCAGATGGTTACTATGTAATGCATGTGGGACACAATTATTTTCTTTTAATTGCGGGTGATAATGTGATGTTATGATATTGAGTGTGTTCAGTATTACAGACTTGAAAAATGTTGTTCTGATCAGAATGCACAGGTTATTGTGAGCCTAATTTAATCTGCATTCATAGCATGCTACCTTTCTTTCATGCTGCTGATCATTTTAATTATGATAAATATGCCCAAATTTAATTTAAGCAAATGCTATCTCATGAAAATGTTCTGCCACCAGAATAATTCAAAAGGTTTACTGCAGAAGGCTATTTTACAATTAGAAAAACTAACCAATTTTGGTCTGGCACATGGTCAGATATGACAACTGAGCAATTAATAATGCGAAGCATGAAACCTATTGGTGGTTTGACGCAAGGCTTGTCCAGTGCTACTCTTATGATGTCGGTCCATGCAATGGCAGCCACATCAAAAGTAATTGATGTGATAGAGGCTTTCACTGGCGTCGCCACATTGACTTGAGAACAACGTGTTGAGCTACGTAGGTACATCCCGTCAAAGCCAGGATATAACCGACACACAGAAAATTACTGACTGCGTACAACTCACCAGAGTGATCATCACAGTTGCGCGTATAGATTTCAAATAGTCTTGCAGCTACAAAGATTGTTAATGGTGACAGCTCTCAAGCCACGGTAGGAAATTCTTTCAATAATATGCACTTGAAGCGAAAGGAAAGTGTGAAGTCCCTAACCACGGCTACTCGGGTAATTTGCAATCAAGATAATACCGTGTATGTGAATCTAATGCAGCTCTTTTCACAGAATGCTGTGCATTATTCTCAGTGTTTAAGATTTGGAAGACTATATTTCTTACAAACTTGCCTCAAGGTCACCCATTCTATTTTAGCACTTCTGAAACCTCTGGAATCATCAGCAGCACATACACAAGAGCTTAACACCACATCGGAGTCTTACACCACAGATGGAGGCTTTTTAATACATCGTGTAATATGGGCAAAGCATGATAGGAGGATACGATGATATGAGGAAATAAGAAAAAAAGAATGTATATTTAATCAAACAGCACTACTCAGCACCACAAATTACTGTTGTCTTTGACAGATATGTTCAGCCATCTACTATGGATATTGAATATGAGTGGTGGGTTGCAACAAAAATTTCGGCTGATGTAGTCATTGATGAACATGCAGTAGCCTTCACCTCACAAAAAGAGTTTCTTGCTAACAACAACAACAACAAGTTCCAGATGATAAATCACCTTTAAACACACTTCTATTCAAATTGTATTTTGTTGCTTCAAGCTATGGACAGTACTGGATGGTTGGTACTGCAATCAATGCCTCCAAACCATCAGTTATAGCTGGAACTGAAACAGATTTACTTGTGCTACGCATTACTCTTGCAGCAATAGATGAAGATGTACAGATGTTAATACCTAGTTTCCACAATTTACAACAAAACATTCTCAGCAGCAAGACTTTGCAAGAGGCTCTGGGTGATCTATCTGCATTGCTACTCTTCCTACATCGTGTTGACAGCAGCTTTCAACTAGCACCACTTCCCCCAACATCTGAGGCAATGAGACAGCACCCATACAGAGTATATTATCAAGTACATTTTTGGAAAGGAGTGCATTTGAACCCCACAGACTGGGGATGGATTCTGCAAAATAGTTGATAAATGCCAAATCTATCATTGCGTGATCCTGCTCCTGGAAAGTTACTGAAGATGATAAATTGTAAAAGTGGATATCAAAGAAAAACTTGTGAGTGCTGTAAAATTGGCATTAATTGTTCAATTATGTGGGGCTACTATACCGGGCGTGGATTTTGTAACTGGGCCCAAGTACTAAAGGAAGAAGATGAGGGTGTAGAAGACCAATTTCTACATGAAACAAGTGTGGAAGATTCTCCATGTAACCAGTGACACGCCGCTGCAAGATGTAGCAGATCTACATTCATCGGACTTCTTGAAAAAGTTCTTTATATTAAAAGAGGGCGTGACATACTTGCTTTAATTGATTTCAAGACGAAACGTAATAGTATGAAAACAAACATGGTGTCATTAATCTTGACGAGCTTTTAATCTACTCGAAAATAAATTACGCTGGCAATAATCTGTTTCTAGTTTGTCTTGCAAAGGATTATGGGTAAAAATACATTTCTTCTACTGCGTGAATTGCTGCACCATTTGGAAAGATTCTCTTCGCTATGTGTAAGTCAAGCTTTACCCTTGACCAATATACCATATTACAAAAACTTAAGTTAGTTAGTTAAGTTAGAGATAAACACTGGAAAAGTTCTGCCTGGTTGAGTTTGCAATGATTTCAATAAAACGTGAATACCCAAGAGTCTTGGCTCGGTGCATTAATTCTCCATTGTATTGTCCAAAATTCATCCCGTTCTCAAAGTCGTTCATAGCTCATATTTTAAGGCAGGACCTATGATGGAAGGGTGATCTCATCAATCAATTTGAGTTCTCAGAAACATAGCCTCCTGTGACTAGCGGGGTTCGGCATCTATGACAAGCCAGGGGTCCAGGGGTTTGAATCACGTTTTCTGGTGCCATTTCGTAACTATAAGTTAAATGAATTGCTGTGAACGGCAATCATGAACGACCAATAATAGAAAATGATTTTGCCACTCTTAAGGTATGAAAAATGTATATTTGTTAACGACGTTGCCTATTTGTGACACAAATAAAAGTATGGATACACTTTTCCATGTTAATGCATTTAGGTTTTATTTAGATACTTTTATCGATAGAATTGAGACAAAAACCATATTTACTTAAATACTCGTAATAGTAGACTTACATAGTCACAAGATTTTTTTAAATCCCGAAGCAGTTTGTGTATATATATTTTAAATCGCCTACAACTTTGGCAATTTGGTTTAATTAACAAAAATTACCGATTGGAATCTTTCTGTCAAGATCTAGATAAATATATATCCATGGAAGCATATGTTTATCTAGAAAAGGAAACAAGAAATAGCTTATTTTGAGATAGTCTGTATAGTCCAAACGTGTTTTTAGAACAATAAAGGAAATTCACATCAACGCTGTTAAAGCATGAATTTAAAAACACGAATGTTTAAACTTGCCAGTGTTATCAGCAGATAAACAAGAGGCCTCACAGAGTGAATTGTCCATTTTCTTCCCTACAGATATATTTTGTTGGCTGGTGTTAAATTGTGCTTAGGTTGCTCTGGTGTATCAAGCTGAGATGCAGCCCGCTTCACAAAATTTCTTTGAATTCATCAAATATGCAACGTCTTTATAATGGACAACTAAATATTCAGGTCCATACTTTACATTGAGAAATGTAATACTATACAGGTAGAGGATAGGAGGCCGAGAGGAAGACCAAGGTCACAGATGGATTAAGGGAGTAAGAAGGTGTGCGGAGGAGAGAGGAGACGACTGATCCAAGGTGGAGGGAAAGGGACGGAGGGATGCAAAGGAGGTGGTGGAGAGGCTCATGTTCCAAACAGACTCAAACAATGACCGGAAGCTGTTCATGATGATGATGATGAATACTATGCAAAGGAAGAATACGCCTTTTTTATAATATAATTTTAATATTATGTGTGTAATGATACTTATTCTCTTATTATACTAATGATTCATAATTTTATGTAATAAACTACTAATATTGTGTAGTATGATATGGAGCCTGATGAGGAATCAGGAAATACATGCAACTAATTGATCAGTAAGCTGTCAACATCTCGCCCGTTGTCAAGAAATGTAAAACTCGGACTGTACAAAACAATAATCTAAAGTTTATTCTCCATGGCTGTGAAATAAAGTCTCTTTCCTTAAATGAAAGGAAGACATTAGGGAGATCGAAATCAAAGTACTCAGGAAACTACTTGGTTAAAAAAGAAGCTAATGGAGATCAAAGGAGGTTACACAATGATTAGTTATATAGCATCTACTCATCACCAAATATTGTCGGTTAGGATAAGCAAATCTCGCAGGTTATGGTGAGCAGGATATGCATCGTTAATGGAATAAACTATAATCGCTTTCAAGGTACTGAATTGCGAACCCAATGAGAATAAACCATTGGGAAGATCTAACTCAGATGAGAGGATAACATTAGAATGGGCCTGAAAGTGTATGATATAAATAGGGGGACTAGAATATAACTAGCTCAAGATAGGGATGGGTGGAGTACTTTTTTTTAGGGGTGGCCATGAAATTTCGAGTTCCTAGTGCCATAGAGTAAGTATGAAGCTTAATAATGAAAAAATCTAGTGGCGACGAATTCTATAGTACCGGTCCAAGAACTAATATAATAATTGTATTTTAAATACTAAAAAATATTTTCTCTTTTAAAGAATTTGTGGTCCTGTATCCATGGTAAAGGCATATCTAGCGGAATTTCACGGACAATCCAGTCGAGCAAAAGTAATGATGTGTACAGGAGTATTCGCATCATCAGCAAATGTAATCATACCAGGTATTAAATAAGTTCTTATATTAATTTGTTGAAATAATTGATGTAACTAATTCTACGATAACCCTTCGTTTAGCCGGATGAATAACGAGCTTACCTTACTTGGTTCTTCTATGATGTAATCTATAAGACAGGACCATATTGTAGTTATTCAAAGTAAGACTTGCCTTTACATATTGCATCATGAACTTCTCTTATTAACTATGACATGATAAAACCCAGCAAGTTAAGCTTTCAGGATACACGAAGGGTACAAATAGATATACAATGTACCACTCAACCTCTGTTTTAATTGTGTCAGTAGATTAAATTAGCAAATTGATGATTTACCTATAAGATAGTCACAAAACAATAAAAGTAAAAATATAATTAATCTCTGAAATTTATTATTATAATACTACTACTAATAAAAAAATTCTCAAGAAAAATATTGAATTTATTTTCCTTCTCTCGGGGTTTGTTCAAAACCATTTGATATATGATGCCATAACCATTTTATTTTAAGACATTTATCAAAGTTAAAAGTGACTAATATGTGTCCAAGCAGATTGAGTCACTGGTAAATTTCTCAGCGTCCCGCGCCACCGTTGCATGTCATTGATAATAATTCATATTTTTGTTGAACTTGTGTAGGGTTAGCGTGGATTATAATCCCTCAACCGTGGTCTTGGGAACTGTTTGATGGCTACATCGTGTACAACTCTTGGCGAGTATATGTGTTGGTATGTGCAATGCCGAGTCTCCTGGCTGCGTTCTTAATGACCTTCTTCCTAGAGAGCCCCAAGTTCCTTATGGCTATTGGCCGAAACGAACAGGCGATCGATGTGCTGCGTAGCGTCTATAGGATTAACACCGGAAGAGATGCACAGACGTACCCTGTGAGTACTGAGTGTGTACAGAGGCACCAAGTGTACAATATCGACACTACTTGTACCATAGCTCCGCCACATATACAATCATACTAACCAACATTGATAAATCACCTTAAAAATAATCTCTTGTGGCTCTGGTATAGAGTATAATGTAATACAAGAAACCTGTCTCCAACAAGCGCAATTTGGGATTTAGTGAGAGGTTTGGTCAGTCTTTTTAAAAAATATATATATTTTTAGAGTTTTCATTACGAGAAGTGGTATGATTAATGTCCATCCATGATTCTTTCAGGTTATCGGGATAGCTTGCGTCCGCCATATTGGATTTTATTATTTTGTTAGCTTTGGAAACACGCGCAACCTACCCGTCATTTGTTTGTTGCACGTGCACTTCACGTATTGATTTTAATTTAAAATTAATATTCCAATGTGGACGCTTGCTTTATCACCTAAGACGCTTGTAAAAAACATTAGATTAATGATAAAATTTCTGTTCATCCTCGATGAAAGAATGTTTTTGGATGAGATTATTTATAGGCAAATCATGTCATTTTATCAGACCAAATTCGACTAGAAGTCGTCATATCGCACTCGTACTACAAGAACAGTTCCGCGTGAAAGGGCACTAAGTCACAATTTATCACCGTCGAATGAGCGAGCCCTCGCTAAGCGGGGTATGCCTGTAATATATTCTTCAGATTATTATTTCTCTATATCCTGTTCGTAGAACAATCCTTTCCTTCTTTTCTATAAAAAAAATATTGTTCTCCTTTATCTCGCTATAGGTATTTATAAAAGTAGCCTTGCTCTTATTCAATTAAGTGAAACACAACCAACTGGACACGGGAATCGAACCCAGTGTCATGTATCTTGGGTATCTTTTTCACTAATTTGGATTTATTCACTTTTTAGGACTGATTCTGTGAATACTCATCACGTGCCATTTTGAGGTACATTAATAGGGGGAAGGCTCTATCTATGTTATTGGGATAAAGTGGGGAGTGTAGTTTAGAGATAAACTGTCAGTGGCTTTACAGTTTATATAGAAAAACGTTTTTGGCTAAAATAAATGAATAACAACCTACTCAACTAATTAACCTTTCTATTAATCATCTTTCTACTGTCACTGTTTTAATATTTTAAACATCACAGAACATGTCTTCCTTGTCAACTTGTTTTCATACTATTTACTAGTATATTTAAATATACTAATAAGTTCATTATTGATGGAATATCCATTTATCTATTATTTTTGATAAGTAATACCTTTCATATGACCTATAATTTTTTATTTCAAACACATTAAATTTTTTTCAAATAGTCTTTAACGTTTTTATTGTATTAATAACTCCAACCTTGTCAATTACCAATTTTCCACTATTCATTTTGCTTATCAGCTAATCCTATAACCTGCTATTACTTACAAGATTCTATCATCACAGATTATTATTCTTTCCTTGTTTTCTGCTAATTTATAATTTCAGAACATTATTATTGTAACAGTCTCACTGATGATTTTTCGAAATGTTATTGTGCCTGTTTTAATTTACTTAATTCATGATAAATTAGGTTTTCCCTTGAATAAATTATCTTTATGTTATGTTTATTTTATCTTGATTTAATTTACCAAAGAATATGAACCAGTAAATTTAAGTAATTGTAACATCCAGGTACGCTCCTTATATTATAAAGTAGATAGAATATTACTCCAGTATAAAAATAAGAGTTCAAATAATATTCTTACTCTGGTGGTATACACTTTCTTTTTGTTAGCGCCCCGCATATGTACTAATTATGCTAATGAGTTAGGGTTGATAAAGTTTGAATTTGTAGGAATTGTACCTGCATTTGTGCGGAGGGAGAATGGGAAACCATTTAGAGAAAACCCCTCTTAGTACACCCGACTGGGATTCTAACCCCAATCTCCCTGTCCTAGAAAGTCGGGTCTACTGCGAGAGTGACGCCTTAGACCCTATGGCCACCTAAGCAGGTAACAGTTATTGAATATCTGTAATGAGCATAGCGGCATTAGATGAGAAACTATTTAAATGAATAGAAAAAGTGGTCATTAAATTCCAGGACGCCCTTGACAGAAATTCAGCAACTGTTGACATCACCATGTGGATAAAATTAAAATATTGTGCTTTTACTGGAAAAATATTTGATTTATTTGGCTCAAGAAAAGTTTTGATATTAAAACTTAGTATGTACGGCCCTTAACTCATGTTTCCTAAACTCCCACTTCAAAGGGACGCTGTACCGCTGATGCTATTATTATTATTATTATTATTATTATTAGCACCGCGTCTTACTACCCGTTCGGGTTGTACGCACTTACGCTAATGTGTATATTGGTAGGGTGATTGTGAGATGAAATGGAGGACCTAAAATTTAACGTGGGATCCGAACCACGGTGGAGGCCTGGCATTCCTTCCGCTGATGCTAAATCAAAAAATATTATATCAATTTGATAGGTGTAGTGCCACCATTTTTATTAATTATTTTTCTCCCATTAATTTTAATAGAATTGTGAATACCATAATTTTGTCAATGTTTATTGGGTCTACAACAGAGAATAAAGAACAAATATACAAGGTCTCCATAAATAATTCACTTCCCTATACGCCTTAATAAACTAGTTAGTTCAGAAAATATCTTAAAACGGTCTGTGATAATAAATAATAAAAATAAATACATTTCTTGATTTGTGCTATTAACAACCGCAAGATACTTTAAGATAATACCTGAATAACTAATTTATTAAGGCTTATAATTTGATGATAAGCTTATGGGAGTTTGGTACACAGCTTGCAATAAAATCAGATTAGAAACAATAAAAAGCCCCAGAAATCCACGCATTTTTGCCTTGTAAAAGTTGCACATTAGGTCATAAGACAATGTTTGAATCACAATTATGTAATAGAGGATAATTCTCCCGGCCACAAAATCATACTTAAGTTGGCCCTATATAGGCCCAACCTTTTAATCTTGTCTTGATTTTAAAATATACATAGCGTTAATATTGTAAGAGTGTTTCTAGTTCAAATACATTAATGGATATTTTACTTTTAACAGGTCAAGGTTTTAATCCAACGTAAAATGTCAATTAACGAAGAGACTCCGTTCAAAATGATCGACAGCAAAAACATTCTAAGTGT
This sequence comes from Timema californicum, assembly GCA_902141385.1. NCBI lineage: Eukaryota > Metazoa > Arthropoda > Insecta > Phasmatodea > Timematidae > Timema > Timema californicum. Next base: position 19,442 of record CABFOW010006484.1, on the reverse strand, counting down.
CTTGAAACAGGGCTTTAGTAAAATAAAGCCATTATTTAAGCTGCCACTACTGCCAAAGATACTTCTGGTTTTTGTCATTCAATTTGGAACTTTATTTGGGTAAGTGGACTTTAATATATATTGTTTATAATCTAGTAATATAAATAATATAAAATTAACACTTAAATTTAGTTTAAAAGTTTATTTATATCATTTGTAGTTTTAAAATTGTCAAATAATCTTCCAAAATGGGTTTGTCAATGCTCTCACATTTGACCTCTGAGTTAATAGGCCTATTTATATTGAAGTACCGTATTAATTCTTTACAGTTTACCTCATGGCCTCGGTTCACAAACATATGTAATTATAAAAGGGTTTAAATTTGTATATCTCTGCGTCCAAGATGCTTATTTTTGATTTGCTCAGTGTAGAGGAAATAGGTACAGTAGTAGAAGATCTTAAGACAACCAGCTATTTCCCGTATAAGGAACTCTCCAACTAAGTAGATATAGTGCTGGGATACGAGGACACAAGAAGACCTTATGTGTCAAACTTAATGAGGGCTACATCTTGCTCCTTCAGCCTAATGACCTTACCCCCACCCCTAACTGTCAGCCCTCGTCAACCTACCCCTCCTCCTCCTCACCTCCTTGCTTCAACCAGACATTCCCCTGCTGTCAACCCTAGTCACTCAACCTGTTAGAACTTGTCGACATTGTCTGCCTTGATGTTATCCTAGAAGTATTCATCCTTCTCCTGTAGTCTTGGGACCTGTTTACATGGTATTCCTTTGTCAGCGTTCACCTTACCTATCTCTATATCAGCGTATACAGCTTATGACAAAAGCTTTTACCTAAATCTAGAGTCTGTGACATTAAATTATCTGATAAATTCTTTAGGAAATTTTTGGTGTAGAGTCTAGCTACTCATCTGCATCAAACGTTTAGTGAAAGAATGGACTAACGATCAGTTTGGAGGAAGAATAATCTAAAAAGTATAAACGTATGGGAAGGGCTGAGTCAAAGACATTTAACAAAAGCTTGATATTTTCGTCTTAAGACATGTTCATCAAGGTAAACGTCTGGATGTGATGGTTTCTTAAGCTCCTGAATGTAGAATCCTCCCAGGATAGGTTTTTCCCTTCAGATCTTCAAGAAAATAGTTATAAGATTCGTCTCAACAATCTTACGTATCTTGAACAATTTTGTAGACTAGTTCGCCGTGTATCCCTTAGCAAACACATCCTTATGCTTGCTAATGCGAACGATATTGCCAACTTTAAACTGGATCGCTGCTGGGTCAACCATTTTAGAACGGGCCTAAATAGTTTGGTAAATACCATTTTTCCTAGACGTCAATAGGTCTTATCTTGGTAGTTGAGTGAACCGTACGATTATATTAATCGAGTAATAAATCGAACATATCGATCAAGCAATACGATCCGAAATTTATTATTTCAGTGATGAAAATATATACACTTGTAATCTTGGCTGATAAAAACTCTCATCTCATTTACGATACAAGCAGCATGCTTGATCCCCGTATTATAATATTACTTCACAGATGTATAATTTTACATAATTTCACACCAAGTTCCCGAAGCGATTAGTTTAGTTGATCCATAGAAATTTGGGAATTCACCAGTTCTATGAGTTGCAGATAATAATTATTGGTATATACCGACTTATTTATACGAAAACTGTTTGTAGCTTTGTCGCCACTCTCCCTCTTCTCACCAACCAATCAAAAAATAATGTTTGTCACCATCACAGATAAAATAAAATATCCCTGAAACAATCATCCCTAAGAAGAAAGCCATGCACACGCAACCAGAGTGAATGGACGGTCTAGCAACAAACAAATTCTCCAAGCGGCAACGGAAAGCAACACAATTACGGTTAAACATGAAATACAAATCCACACGCTTAAGATAATGATTAATTAACTATAAATAACACGCCACCCAAGTTTCAATCTCTTTAACTATAAAATGCACACTTCCGTTACGATATCAAATTTATCCTACGAACGACAGCTCGTCAAGTCCATCGTGTCGATCAATCCTCCGAAATAACCTAACATTAAAAGTTAATTCAACACGAGTAGGACTTTTAAAAGGAGGATTTATTTTGAAGCATAAATAAAACACAATCAAGCACAGCCTTGGCGTCCAAATGTTCCGTATTGCAGCCTATGCGATACCTAGTCACGTTTTCCTGTAGACAGTTAAGTGAGCAATAATTGCCAGTAATTGAAAATATTCTATCAACCCGCAATAGGCAAATAGGAATCTCTTATTCTTAAGTCAACACCTTCTTAGTGATTGTTTACTTGTTTGAAGGTTAGCCTCAATATATCGTATCCATTCTTCGTGATTGTTTACTTGTTTTAAGGTTACCCTCGATGGATATCATTCAAACTTTGTGATTGTTTACTTCTTTGAAGGTTATCCTTAATATATCATAATCATCTTTAATGATTTTGACTTGTTTGAAATTTATCCTCAATTTATTCATCCTTAGTGAGTGTTTGCTAATTTGAAGGTTATCTTCAATGGATCTTAATCATCATTAATGATTGCTAAGTAATTTGGAGGGTAACTTCAATTTAAACTATTCATTATTAGCAATTACGATATTGTTTAAAGGCTATTCTTAAGCCTAGTTTAGACTATTGTAATGTGCCTGATTTGGCCCTAAAGAATATGTGAGAGCATTGACAATAATCTCGTCCTAATTTTACAAACGTATTTTATTTTATTTAAATAATATAATCCATTACGTGGCGCTTAAAGCACTTCTTATTCTAAGAAGGCACAAAAGCCACTGTAAATGACGTCAGAGTGCACCAGTAGGGTCAGAATGACAATTTAAAAGTATTTAAAAAATAACTTCCTCTTCTCGAATGAACGATATGCATTTCTAAACGGTAATTTGAGCCTGCTTCCTGTTCTCGAACATTCTACTTCCATCCAGATGTTTTTTATATTTTATTTTATTTTTTCTAAATACAAGCTTCTCGAAGCTTCCATCAGCAAATGATATATATATATATGAAAGATGGTGCAATTGAACGGCACTAGGAGACCAGTCCTTGATAGAGTCGAACTGTAGCTCCTGTCCGCAATTCCTACGATCGTGTTATCAGCCGCCTCTCTAAATTGTTACGCTAAGCGACATGATCAGTTTTCCATTACAAATAGTTATTATTGAATAAATAAATAGTATCAAACTTTACAATTGTGTTATTATTCAATAATAAATAAAGTGATTTATATCAGTATCACTTCAATTGGCTCCTAAACGTAGAGGCAAAATTCTGTACCTTTACACTACGCGTGATTTTCGATGCGTGATTCGTGTTCGCGATTCGCCAACAGCTCGTCGTAAATTCGTCATTCGTCTATTTCCTCGAACTGGGGTGACTACATTATGCGCTGATTCGTAATTCACCGCTTGATGGTTCGTGAGGCCGATGCACGCCAGAAACCTTCAGTCTATCGCGAGTGACGTTATTTAGAAGTGTGTTAATTTGGTGATAATTTGACGAATGACTATGTTTGAGGATTCGAGTAGTGACGATAGTGTGGCCACTGCAAGAATAATTTTTATTATACTTGTCAGTAGCCGAAATAAACTTATGGTTGGACTGTTTCGCTTATTTCAATATGAAATACTCGAAACTGTACAGCCAACGATCGAAGATCAAGCATGAAGCGAATTTCATTCCTAGCTTCGACCAATAGCTTGAGTTTGTCTCCCTCAACGAATAAATCACGAATCTACAGGCATAGTGTAAATCCTGCACGGCTCACTCACGCACCACGCACCTCGAATGATTCGTTTCCTTTGATCTCTGCTCAAAAACCGGTACCTCGGTGAATTGCCATGAACGCAAATGACGAATAATGAATCACACATCGCAAACATTAAAAATACGAATTTAGGCATTCACACTACTCGCGCATTGGACACAAATCGCGAATTTTGAATCACGAATTCACGCATAGTGTAAATCCATATTCAAAGTATTTTAATTCTTAATCATCCTTCGTTATTGCTTAAAACTTTGAAGGCTAGCCTCCCTCTATCTGATTAATCCTTAGAGACGGTTTACTTGCTAAATGGTTACTGTACACTAAATAATATTCCTCTTAGAAGATTAGTTGCTTACTATATGTTTATATTATTGATTATTGTTATTTATCCTAAGGTTGAGCACTCTACGTCAGTGGCTACCTCAAATATTCGCTACCATGCAAGAATACACCCACATCCAAGAATCTATGAACGTGAGTATCGTAGGTGTGTCTCTGTGTGATATGTTGGAATACACTCGGTTTCAAAATACAACTGAGGTACGTCTGGAAGGAACGGGACATTGCAGCGTGGTAAGTTGGAGAGTCAAAATAAATACTCATTTTAACAAAACACTATTTTGTATTTGTAACGAATTGCGATGATTGTAACGATTTCGTCGTTTTGGATAACTCATTACGTAAAACACATAATTAGGTTAACAATAAATAGATTTATTGTAGAAAAACATAAATGAGATATAAGATTACAATATTTATACAAGATTAATGCTGGTTGACAACTGAACGTGTAACATATAAGTTCAGGAAAACAAGTGAACATATCGTAGATCACGGAAAACTTTACGTTAAATAGAAGATGTGTTGATATATCGCAAGTCCAAACTTTAGGATTGTCTTGCAGCTGCTCGGGTAAATAAGCGTCCAAGGCATCATGGTCAAAGGCAGTGGGCTGTAAGAGCCTATTCACTATCAAAACAACTGGGTAAGCGCCATACAACTCTCAGTAGTGTATAAAAGGAAAAACAGTGAAATTATTACCAATTGCCAATGAAAGTTAATTCTAAATCCTATAAGTTTAGCGTTACTATTATATATATAACTTGAACTAGCTTGCTTGTTTGGGACTTAAGAAAGTCCTGAAGATACATTGTAAGATGAATGATATGAGAGAGGTTTGTTAATTATATTGGTAGATGGCTAGCAAACAGGTGTCAACACCAAATAGTACTATGGCCGGTCATTTTCCCAATAGGTACTGCCAGAGCAATCAATAGCACATTTATACAATAACCCATTCTCTGGCGTACAACATTACTTTAGAACACTCTAACTTTTAATACTTATTCAATAGGAGGACAGGATAAAAGTAAAGGCACTGTCTGCGCGGACCCCAGTATGGAAACTAGAGGAGCTACGCGCTTTACCCCCCGAGTTAATACCACACGCAAAGAGTTCCAACAAGAATGATAAAACACACTAACCCAATTGGATCCAAGAAAAAGGGCAGACAACCTGGCTGTAGCCATACATATATTAAACAACTGAACTATGACGTCCACGGCGTCATGAGAAAACAGACTAGTCATAAGGACTAAAAAGGAAGTACTGTACTTGTGGAGAAAAGCAACCTCTAAGACTATGTCCATGGAAATAAAGAGATCTGAGTCACTTTGACTAGTATAAGAATTCTGAAAGACTCGAGAACACATTAGAGTCACTTTGACTACACCAACTAAGTCAGAAGGACACAAAACCAAAATCTAGCCACTTTGACTGAAATAAGAAATCTAGAAAAATAGTCACCTCGACTATATAAACTAAGTCAAAAGGAGATTGTAAACATTATGGTCGCCTCGACCATATTAAACTAAGTCAAAAGGAGATGGTAAACATTATAGTCGCCTCGACCATATAAACTAAGTCAAAAGGAGATGGTAAACATTATAGTCGCCTCGACTATATAAACTAAGTCTGAAGGACACGACAAACATTATAGTCATCTCGACTATAAAAATGAAATCTGAAGGACATGAAAACAAATTTTAGTCTGTTAGACTAGACCCATAAGTCGTATGGACTTATTAATAACGCCTTGATACTTAGAAGATCGAAGAGTATTTCCCTAGACGACGTGGTGAGACTCACGATCCAAACTTCATGGCGAGCTGGTACGTCTGTGGATGATATAGCGACGATTCCTTCTACAATGATACCACGTGGTGAAGAACAATAAGTGAATTTGAGCGGCACTCATTATATACGATTTCTCTGACAAACAGAAATAAAAGGAATAAAACGTAAACACAGGCAAATGGGAGGTACGGTAACAAGGGGAGAAAGGAAAAGAAAGAGAGGGGTGCGACAGAGGATGTTTATATTTGAAAACCCTTAAATTGCGACACACTACATACATAGCACATATTTATGTATGGGGTTGCTGCTCAGCTACCATGGTTTGGGGTCTTCGTGAATGCATGATTGCAAATAAGACATGAGCTAAAAATAAACTAGTGCTTCCACTCTTTTCTCCATGTTCAGGTGTTTCCCTGTTATTAAACTACCAACAATAATAGCGCACCCTACATCCCTCATTATCAGCACGGATACACATACCAAGTCTAGATCAAATCGGATCGCCATCTTTATCGTCAATCATTTTGTGGAAGAGTACTTTGAAAATACAGTTTTTTCCCAAGTAAATAAACGCATTTGGAATTTACACACAAAAATGTTTCCCTTTGGTCCCATAACACGGTAAATCTTCAAGGCAAAGCACCAGAGTTTGTGGGAATTACCATCTCATGTATATTCTCTACCGCACCCAGAAAATTCCAATAAATACATTTATGGCCCAATTTTCACCAACCAACTAAACAGACAACGCCAAGATGTTGAGAAACTACTCCGCATGTTTCAAGACGTTGACATCCTGCCACCACTTAAAAGAATGCGTCCAATAATCATGTACCTTGTCTTGCCCCAGCAGCTATAAAAGGACCTCCCGACGACGTGCCATCCATAATACCAACACAAAGTTGTAGGTCCATAAGACCTTCAAAGGTTCTCGTTTTTAACCTATATCAAGCTGGTGGGGTTAGTAAAATACCTTAAAGTAAGAACCAGACCTTGCCTGACAATGATACAATGGCACTGTCTTGCACCAACCCCTTGGCAGGTAGACCATCCTATCCAAATGGAACACGTGTCACATTTGGAAGGCAGGCTACACTGTCTCGTAGGGTGCCCTTCTGCTTTCTTACAGTATGAGCCCTCCAGTTACTTCCCTTGCTTGGAACGTAATTTTTCATGCATCTGTGGGAGAACCAACTACCCCCCGCCGTTTCCTGACCTTTGGCAGGAGGAGTTGGCTCCCCCAATGTGATTACCAGCATCACAAAGGGAAGTCAGAAACTCAGCCTTAGGGATTACCATGTTGAGTCATGACGTTGCCTAAAGCTTCCCAGCGGGAACCTCAAGGAGGTGTTGTGACTAGCTATCCCCATATAACCGAGTACGCACTACCAACCACTTAGTATCTGCCAGATGGGGGGCCTTACGCCCCCCTCAAACACACACACACACGAGCTCTCAGGGGCTTAGCCACCCATTCTGCCTTTAGGTTAGTGAGACCATCGAGCACGAAGGATGTTACCTGGGGCTACCACGTAGAGTCAGCCTGGGAGGATTTTTGAAAGGATTACAGGGGCAGGCCAGTTGAACATATTTACATTTGGGATAACATCTGGACAGGTGCGTGTCGCTACGAGGGTCGGGCCCACTTGGTCAACAAACCCTTAAGAGTGCACAACACAAGTTTGTTCATAATACTGACAGTTGTCAAAGTGATCACACATCATAGAAAGCAAACAAGTGCCCGAAGACTTTTGCACCCGCAAAGCAAGGCCAGTGAAACCACTCATTATAATCAGCATTTTCAACATGCTGTTTCCACTGGACGAAGTCGACGCCAAACGAGTTATCGTCGGCCTGAGTGTCGAGAATAAGTTTATGCCCTTTGTCCAACTAGAAAAACGGGGAGAATATTGTGCAGTGTTTAACCTACAGAGAGAAAGTTTTTCAGCAATACATAACCTTCTCAAATAAAAAAGACTGAATAATCATGAAATATCCCCGAGGCACATGTACGGTGACCATATGGTCATCATAAATTAGAAACCTGACACCAGACTCAAACGGGTCGCTTGTCTCACACCAAGCTTTGTCCTTTTTGAGGTGTGGGACATAATTGACGTCATCCTTGATTGAAGGGATATGTAGTCGACACCATTTGTCAGATATTGCAACGATTGTATCTACATACTCGTCGTGGATGTATGCGACACTCAACACAGGCCTTGGATGCCATCGATCTCAAGCAGCCTACGGTGGAAACACATATCAGAAACCTGGTTCTGATTAGTGCTACCTACTATACAAGTCAAAGCGTCGGTTTAGACTATTACCTGTTGAATTTTGACCTCAAAACCATTTTACTAACATATATAAGATACACTGGGGGAAGTTAAATCTTTCAACCAGGAAGTAAAATTCCGATCTCGACATGTCTTGCCACCAAACTAATGCTGGTGTTGAGATTGGGAGTAGGCTCTCTAACCCATTTGGGGAAGAGTCTGGGCCCCAAATTTAAGGGCTAGCATGGAAAAGATAGGTGTTTTGGAGGGGTAATACACATATTCACAACTGAGATTAAAAAAACGGGTCGAATTATGGGAAGGGGATGGGGAATCTATTAATAGTAATAAGATGGGAAAAGTTTGTCAATCGACAGGAAATAGTGACTGCAGTCTCTCTGGTGACCTACTGAGAGGTATGACCCATACCATATTGCCATATATAAGTAATCTATGGCTATTTAAATTATTTACTTGAAATATTTGCAATTTATCAACCAAATTTATGTCAATCTATCTACTCAAACAGGTACTAAATATGACCATATAACTTTGTGTAAGAAGGCTCAAATGAGTTTAATAAAGTGATTTTCATTTGCTTCTCTAAAAAATTATGTATATTTTTCTAGGCTATGGTTGAGAACACTGTGTACATTAATTCTCTAATCATTGGAGGAGCATGTATTGTAGGATTTTTATGTGCTGGTGCTTGTGTAAATTACTTAGGAAAGAAAACTTTAACAAGTGAGTATAACTTCTATAATTTTGATACAGTAATAAAATTACTATACTCCATTCACGGTAGGAATTACTCTCTGAAAGGTCTTTTTACCTACCAATATCCTACTATTTAATAAATTTCTGCTAGGGAAAAAGGCCTTTCAGAAAACAAATCCTACGGTGTACGGACTTGACTCATTATTTTACTGTATAGCCTACAAATATATTTACTAGCCCTTTAAATCCCTTTGAATATTTGGGTTATATTTACTAGGTGTAATCATATTTTTAATCTCTAGTGTCCTGCTATTCCTATCTGGATATCAACCTTAAATATAATTAAATACAATTGAATTAAATACAATTAAATGCAATTTAAAATCATCCTTGTATCAACTGGTTACAACCAGATTCAACAGGTATTTGCATCAGCTATGACTTATGTCAGTACTTTATATTGCAATATTGTTGCTTAATAAGATGTAATGATCTTTTAAAATGATATTTTTCTCAATATTGTATAGCTATATTGTAGCTCATATTCTATAGTGCAGCCTACATTTATTTTGATAATTTAGTAATATTGTACTGAGAATGTATATTTGGTCTCGTATCTCTTGATATACAGAGTGAGTAATAATTCACGGGTACGGACAGTATCATATTATTAGGAAACACATCTTTGCAAAAAAAAAAGTTCTTACCATAACTTTTGAGGAAAAGACATAAAATAACAGAAAACCCTTTATTTTGGTTAAGGCACACGGCTTACATCAAACCTATATTAATTTGGTTCACTTCACATTAGGTGTTCAAAGGTTGATCCTCACAAGGCTTTGCATTGATCCAAAGCCGTAATGAATTAATTGTGCATGCGGCGAAGCATATCTATACGTCAAATGTAACAATAGTCTCATGTACTCATGCCACAATGTCATTGGGTGACTGTGGTGGGTCGTTAGGAGAAAAGGGGGGGCATCACTGTTTCGAGGTGACCCAACAATAAATAAATATCGAGTGGTGAGGGTGTCTGGTGACCTTGGTGGCCATTCCACCAGCCCACAGCCCCAACCGATCCACAAAATGGGTAGACTTCGCTAAATATTCACCACACGTGTGCCCCAAAGTGTGCGGATGCACTTTCCCCCTGGTACTACCTCCTCTATCGCGCGAGCAGTGGGACGTCCTCTAGAAACCCAGATAAAACAATGTCAAGGAACAGATGGTATCTATGGAAAGACAAACGATTTGGTAGTAAATAGAGGCCCACAATGGCATCCTCGACAATCCAGGCCAATACTCTCACGCTTAATAAATGCTGATACGCACAAGCTCGACTGGCGTGCGCATGTGTGATTTTTATGAGTTTTCTTCATTCCCTATGGTGTGAAAAAGGCTTCATAAGTCCACGGAATTTGCCAATAAAGTCCGGATCCGCAGAATACTGCTGCTGAATCCCCTGGCAAATCTGTACCCGGCAAGGACGATCGTTTGGAAGCAGATGCTGATTAGCTGTTTAGTGTTATAGGTGGTAGCCTTCATCGTGCAACACCTACAGTACTGACACCCTGTCTAGCTTGTGATACGTCTCGGGAGATGTGTGCTGGCTGCTGTTTGAAAGCAGTAATTACAGCAACTTGTACACCTGCTCTTCGTACGTTGTACAGCCGTCCTGTATCCAAGTGTGGCACTGGACCCATTTGACCTGTCTCCCGACAACGCTGTCCAATTGTTAAACCACATCCATACTTGGATGACGTCTGCCTTGGAAGAAATCAGCGTACAGCTGAGCCGCACGTTTAGGTCAGCTGTCAGATGATCCCAGGGTTATTCCTTTATCCCAATATCCTTCTTGTGTGTAGTTCATTGCCATTTACACAATACGGATCAGTCATTTGTGAATACGTCTAATCGCTGACATTTCAGGAACAGCGCTTCTACATCATCCATCTAGAGCTTTAATGTAGTTTTTTTTCTCCAAAAGATATGGGAAGAACGGAATTTTTGCAGAAAATTTTTCCACTTAAATTTTTACCGAACTAATCATGTGAAACTGTCCTTGTGTATATAGCATGCACATGTATATATATATATATGTCTTTTTGTTTGTGTATTGCTCTCTCTAGCAATATTAAATATGTGTTATGTTTTAAATAGTAACAGTAACAGTGGTCCTCCAAATATTTTATAACTTTTGATTTTCATTTATCTCACAAGAACATAAAAATTTGAAAATAAAAAAACTAAGTAAAATATAACTTTTTTTTGTAATGTTATTAGTTTAATACTACCAATATTATAATAATAGTATTGAAAATTAAAGTTCCACCACTATAAATTAGACTTATTCAACATTTACATGACATTATAAGATTGAAATAATCACTCTTTAAATGAAAATAATGACTCTGCTACATAATGGTACTTCTTGATTAAATTTATGGGGCTGTTTTAGGAATAAAACTGTTTTTTTAAATTCCAGTTTCAACATTTCTTTGTGCTGGCGTTTGTTGTATCGCCATTTATTGGTCGAGGTCAACAACTTTAACGGTTACTTTAGCTGCCATGTTTATCGCAATAGTCAGTGTTGCTGGCATAGGAGTAATCAGTATTGTTGTTGAAATATTTCCTACTTCTCTCAGGTAAGAATCTATTTTTATTTAATTTCATAATTTAATGATATTATAATAATAATAGTAATAATAATACCTTTATTTGAATGATTTGACATAGTCTGGAACGAGGTTGAACTCTGCCTTGTGAGGACAATTGAGGAGCTACTTAAGTAAATAGGTTAGTGCTCAAATCTAGGACATTAAGATTCACGGCCAGAGAGTTAGTTGTGCTGACCAAATGACACCCTCTATCTGAAAATGTTAGCATTATCATTGCAAATGGCCGCGGTCGCTTGATAGGTATAGCTATATTACGTGCTCAAGCCATGGGGTATTACTAATGCTCATTAAAACTATAAACTCATTCAAATTTTACATTATATAAAATATACAGGGGTGGCTCATAAAGGAGGGCTTTGGGGTGCTACCCTCCCTGCAAAATAAAGCAAAAGAAAAAACCAAACATATATTGAAATTACACCAATTTTCTCATATTTTTCATTACATATTGAAAAACATAAATCAATTTAAAAAAAACGTTATATTTTCTTCCTGTGTTTTGAGGAAATTAGCAAAACCATAATAGTCTCAACGCGTGATATAAAGCACGCCTATTTTAATATGCGCTTTGGGAGGCTGACCCAGCAGCGCCCCTGAACTCTGCATACGTCACAGCGTGGTTGCCATGACAACCTGACGTCACCTTCTTTGACCAAGACTAGTTTCTCGGGCTGAGCTCATGTGTGGTTTGCTATCGTCTTTCGTTGAGTTGTATTGTGTGTGTGTGATGCTAACGGTTTTCACTGCTGTTTTATATTACATTAATGAATAATGAATGATTCCGATATTAAAAAACTGAAATTTGTTTCTTTATCACTAGAAGAAAAATTTGAATCTAAAACAATGCGAGGCCAGTTCCCGATTTGAGCTTACTTCAAACGGTAAGCTTACTGGTACACTAATTCTTGAAGTATATGTTGTGTATAATATTCAAGATAGTGTTAAGAGCCTATTTATATTATTTTATTTACTGGTGTGTATGTATATTTCACGATGGTAAATCTTCGACTTCGAACCAAGTGAGTTGTTATACTTTTATACATAACTTTTATTTATTTTAATAACTTTATCCTTTTAATACTTTTTATAATGTAATTTGTCAGCTAAATATAGGATGATACAGGATGGCCCACGGAAAAGTAGCCCATATCCTATATCCAGCAGGCGCCTCACTCTCAATTGGAGGAGGTCAATCCCCTTCCACCCATATTGTGACACGAAGAATGAGCAGGCTAACTGCTTGTCTAAGGCTTTATTGACTCATTCTTCATGTCACAATATAGGTGGAGGGGGATTGACCTCCTCCAATTCAGAGTGAGGCACCTGCTGGACATATGAGGTGGGCTACTTTTCCGTGGGTCACTCTGTATAAGCTTGATATAAGGTAGGCTGCTGTTTACCTAATTTGACAATTTTTAAGAGGGAGGTTAAGGTTTACACACGAGTGTCACCACTGAAAATATAACCTTCTTATTAAAAATGCTTAAATAAAAACAATTCTCAAAATTTAGCAGTAAAAATGAATGCTTCAATACATTATGGCATAATGAATTGACATTCGTATTGTCTTTCTGAAGGGATCCGTATAAATCGGGAGCAATTTGATTTTGAAAAGTTGAAATGAAATAAAATAAGTTTCAAATGCAAATTTGAAAAAGATTATAATTGGTTAATTTAGTTTCTATATGTGTTTAAAACCTTTTTGTGTTATAATAATTCACAATTACTGAGCAATTAGAGTATTGTAATAGCTTAGTATTTGATAGAGGCTTATTAAACACAAAATTTACTAATATAAAATTAATTCCTACTAGGATGCAATGTAACCTAAATAACATTTAAACAGCAAGGTAAGTATATAGAAAAAGGTGACAGTAAACCAAACGATGCCGAAAAAGAATCCGCCAATTTAATCTGTCTAATCTGATTATTCTTATGGCCCTTACACTTCTAAGTGATGAGAGTAGGACCAATCGATGCCGCCAAACGGGATGGCGCTAAAGAATGTAAGATGTCAATCATAATGTCACTCGTCCATCCATCAAATAAGCTCCGCCCCCTGAGATGTCCCACTTGGTCATCCTGACCCCTGCTTCTCGCTACAACTAGATTTCTTCCCAGATGATAGCCCTCGTCTGCCCAACCTGTCAATCCTCGTCACTCAACTTGTCAGATCTTGTCGTAATTAGTGGCGCAGACATCATCTCTTTCCATCTTCTTAAAAATGTGCATCTGAATGAATTACCACGCTTCATCGGACTTGAGATATTTCAAAGAAAATACGTTTTTTTTTACATAAAAGTAAACTCAACAGACAACAGTTGGTAATCTAGCATTAGTACTGATTGGATAATTTCAACATCCTCAATCACTCATGTTGACACTAATCCTAAGATATTTCAAACCCAGAGGGTAAATATCTAAACAATGATTGGTAATAACATTCCTCATTAATTTCAAAACATTTAGTGGAACGCAGGACAGTCCATTCTTAAAAAAATAATAAAAACTAGAACCCATCCCTTTGCAAACTATCTCAACACTAGAACCCATCATGTTAATGCTATTACAACTGGTTATGCAACTAACCTTTTGTTCGCCTCATCATCGTCTCACGTTTATACCACACCAGGAGCGATTAGTTACCATCTTAAACAAACCCCCCCCCTCCCAACTCATTAACCTGGCAATGTTAGACTCCTGCTATCATTCCTTATCTCTGGTTGAAGATAGCCATTGGTATTTTTTCACCCTCTTTTTCTACAGCTATAAACCCGACATGACTTGTCTATTATCCTGCAACCCCTTCTACTGTCAGTTGGGAGAACCAACCTGACGTTATAAATCGTCATAAGCAGGACGGCTTCTAGGACGACGTTGTAAAACCCTCTTCGAAACTCGACGAGCTCATAAACCCAAGAGTGATATAATAATAGCCGCGATTTCTACTGTTCAATTCAAAACCTAACAATATTCATAAATATGTCAGCTTCAAAGAAGGCCTTCCCTCTTTCATAAACCTATACACATTTATAATTTTGAGGTATAACACCAAATTTTCTCATTTTGAATCATGCTGCAGACGACTTGATCTCATTCAACTTTCTAAGGATTAATCCTTACTCATAATCTAAACAGTTTGATAATGAATAACACTATCGATTCCTATACTATAATCAAGAACTGTATTTATCCTTTATATTCTAAGAAGAACGGACTAACGTTAAGTATATATACATATATATATATATATATATATATATAAAATAGTAATTTGCTTAAAATATAAAACCATTTGAGACTGACTCCATTGATCCTGATACATTATGTTATAAAAATGTATCACATTTATCCGTAATCTCGGATAAAGAATGGACCTACATCAATTATATAAATTTAATCCATATCTGTTTGGAGTGGAAAAGCTTTACAGATCAACTCCAATTGTTATTCACGTGTACTTTCTATCCCTAAATACTCTTTATCTATCATCTTAGAGGACTAAGGACCTAAAAAAAAACAATATAGATATAATCTAAAAGTAATTGGTGAGAGAACAAAAGATGAAATCTAAAAAATACCCTTTTCTCTCTACTCCCCCTCCTACCCTTCTCTATCTGACCGATGACTTGCCAACGTCTTGACGCTAAACAGTTCGACCTCATATCACTGAGTTACCTCTGTGTAATATTTATTACTAGAAGCTTTAAACAAAGCCGATTCAAATTGGGTACATATTCTAGAATACTTTATAAACGTTGATATCCTTAACTCGCCATCGTAGAGAGCTCACTCCCAATTTACCGCCCTGATGATGACGTCATAAACACTGCATAAGGTATGCTTGCACAAATATACTCTTGAAAATTTTCGAAAATGTTCACCTCCTCTCTGGATTAATCTCTTGCCAATTATTACCTTCATCATTTAATCATCTGACACTTATCAGAGCCCCGAAACATACACTGACTCGTAGTTCATTGATAATATCATGCATTCTACAATATTTAATCATTATTTTCACATCAAACACTTAAAAAACTTATATTTAATGAATCACATCCATATTATACTTTAACTAGGCTCCTCACCACAAGACTCGATTGTATAAGTATTATGATACTTATTTTATGTTTGATCATTGGTCAGAGCCTACATCATACTTAAACATCATCCGATATTAGATCTAAATTCTGCATTATACTTAAATGTGATCAGAGATCCACATCATACTTAGACATATCCTTAGTAATACATGGTACCTACATTATGTTTGATGGTTTATCAATACCGTGCTTCAAAATTCCACATCAAACCTAGAATACACTATTTGATCAGCGATCTGAGCTCTACATTATACTTAGGGCCAGTTTCATAGTCAAGTTTAGTACGCCTCAAGTGCGGCGCTACACTAAGTAGATGACGACACCTACCTAAACCAGAATGGAATGGACCAGTTTCCTATGTGAGAACGGCCCATTCCATTCTGGTTTAGGTAGGTGTCGTCATGTACCTAGTGTAGCGCCGCACTTGAGGCGTACTAAACTTGATTATGAAACTGGTCCTAAGACTTGATATGAACTCTACATCATACTTATATGTATCCCTAGCCATTCATGATACTTGCATTATATTTTATGATTAATTGAACCCACGCTTCACTTGACAACATCTGATCAACAGCACTTTGAGCACAACATTGTATATTCCGTAATTCCTCCTCTTTCATTCCAAGATAAACCTTTTGAAGATTGGTTTTCATGAAACTGCACTATCCTATCTGACATCTACTTAACAGGTACTATCCCTCTCTACTTTAAGAGCATCATTGGTATGGCCACATACCTTTTTCTAAGAAATAAGGTTGGGAAAATATTTTATACGGATTAATGGATTTCTCGTCTACGTAAATTTAACCGCCCCTGTCATGTCATAACTGGTAATTAAGATTCAACAAGAATAAACCTAGGCTTCTTTTCAAACAATAAAGCCCCAATCCACGCCTACGAAAATTTGCATAGAGGAGCATGACTATCTCAAGCCCATATATAATATGTGTGGTCATATCAAGTCTATCAAAGGTTGTAGCCATGGGGGGTTCGGGGGTTCAAACGTCCCACGAAATTTTATGTACAAAATATGTATACAGTAGCTCCATGGCTTCTTTGGTGCTGACTGACAGCTCACAGCTGACTTTTGACAGTCAAAATGTAGGTATATACCTAAATTTTGAATGTCAGAAGTGACAGCTGCTAAACACATGATTTTGCAGATCATTTTATTCCGCGTAGGGATACGTAATTTGGTCTGGTAACTTTTTAAAGCTGTCAGTCAGCACCAAAGAAGCCATGGGGCTACTGTAGCTTTAATTATGGTTCAAACAATATCAAAATTAAGATAAAAAATACAAATACAAATTAGGGGGCTGTGTTATCATAAAAAAACACTTCAGAGAGCATCTAGAGGTGTTAAATATTTAGAAATTTTCATAGCCTTGGCATTTTAGGGGTTATTTTACCATAAAAAAACACTTCAAGGAGCTTCAAAAAGTGTTTAATATTTAGAAATTTTCGGAGCCTTTGGCATCTAGGAGATTATTTTACCATGAAAAAGAAAAACTTCAGGAAGCTTTTAGAATTGTTTATCATTTAGAATTGTTTATTTATCTTCCAGCAATTGGGGGATGTGCCCACCAAACCCCCCTGAAATTATTGGCTGGCTACGGCCTCGAGTCTAATCCTAATGAGTCTATCCTTCTCAAGTCTGTCCATCTTATATACAGCCATATCAAGTCTGACTAACTCTATTATCTATTCCTAAGATGTACATACTTGAGGTATACGGACTTATGGTTCTACTCGGACGGTCAAACTTGAAAGGGTCAAAATATAGTTGACGATGACTTTAGTGTGTGATTCATTCTTAGGACCAATTTTAGGTAAAAACCGATTAGTATAATATTAATTCCGTCTTTGTGCACTAAGTTTGTTGCTATACATTCAGGCTAGCTCCCTTTTGTTTTAAATTTAATTGTTTTTATTAATTATTTGTTTGATATAATATTGCCTGAGGATTATTTTTCCTTTTCTTTTTTTTAATTCTTGCAAATAGTATTTTCCTACATAGTGACATGAAAGTTACCTCCCAATTTCCGGGTCCAAGCAACAATTTAAGGTAAAATAGCGAGAAAATATGTGCACTGCTCCATCCCTTATATATTTATTTATTTATGTTTTCTCTTTATTTTCAGGAATATGTCTGTAAGTTTATCATTGATGTGTGGGCAAATAGGAGCAATGATAGGGAATTTAATTTTCCCAATTTTATTGGAAATTGATTGTATAGTGCCCTTTTCTTTGATTGGTTCACTCATAATAGGTAAGTTTTTAAACGATATTAAGGAGTGCACACATTTAATCTTAAAAGCGTATGATTTGTTGAACTTAGCTGTTTATTGGGAATTACCACTTTGATCATATTACGTGACAATACTAACAAAGGTTTTAAATTAATTAGGTTAAAATGGGTGAAAGAAAACGTGAAGCAAGGCCAATATTTTAGAAACAGGCCTAGTCATAGTATTTAGCTTGGATATTAAATATTTATTCAGTATATACGTTTATTTAAATATTTACACATAGTAATCTCAACAGTCATTGAATATTTTGCATGAGCATATTGACATTTAATTATAATTTTTTAGATAAAAATAAATACTTATAATCAAATTCCGGGATGTCCATTACAAATGAGAATTATTGAGGTTACAATTAAAATAAACGTATCGACTGTAAGAATATTTTATTTACTGTATAAAAGTGTTTTAATAACTGCAATAATACTGAAATTAAATCGTCCTCTCTTCCATCTTACCTTAAACTGGAAGTGTAGGGAACACAATTTAAGGGCAGTATTTTGCAGTTTTAAAAAAATAAAATATTGCCCCAGTAGAAACACAAGAGTTTAATTTTCTTCACGTGGTGATATCAACAGTTGTTGAATATCTGTCATGAGCATAGCAGCATTATCTAAAAAACTTTGTAAATGAAGATAAAAATTATTTATTAAATCTTAGGACACCTTTGACAGATATTCAACAACTTTTGATATCACCATATGAAGAAAATTAATACTTTATATTTCTACTAGAGAAATATAGATATATTTTGACAATTTTTTTTTATATAAACACTGTAAAATGAATTCCCTTAACTTTCGTTCCTTGTATTCCCACGCTTAAAAAAACATTTGTTAAACGTTTATTTTAATTAATCTATGAGGTCACAAATCAGTGGTTATATGTATCAATGAGTCACTCTTGTGTTGGACTGGATCTCCGGTCATTGTAATATTTGGGTTTGAAACACATTCAGGTATACTGAGGCTATTATTTCCTAAATGATTAACTACTATACCTTCATGCAAAAAGGGTACATTTCCTTTTAAAAAATTCTACCTTCCTCATCTGGTTTTATTAGGGAAATTAATGTTTGCCTTTAACACCCAAACAAATGCTAAGACTGGAGATAAAAATAAAATAGAGAATTTTTAGATGACGATACGGATCACACTGGATTAATTACCTCTGATGGAATTACTGATTTAATGGAGGAAATCTTTATACTTGACCTCTTTCGATTAACTGTTGCCTTAATATCCTGGACTTCAATTATGTCAGATGGTGATGTGCTGGGCATTGTTCTTTATAATATAACTGGCTGGACATCTGAGGGCTCATTTTTAAACTGTCGTCCACCAAGCCACCTGCTGACTTTAGGATTGATAGTTTGGTGCATGCGCAAGCAGTTCCAACGTAATTCGCCATTCAAATCGTCA
>CABFOW010006483.1:3582-31636 GCA_902141385.1 Timema californicum | reverse complement strand
AGTTTCGAGATTGTGTCACGTGAACGACCAATCTCGCAATGGAATCAACTCGAAACATCTCGGGGATAGGCCCACAGGTCGCGTGGAATACATTTAATTTCTGTTGGCCACGCTTGAGACGTCACGTTTTGGGACACGTTGGTATCATGGCACCCAGGCCCCAAGGTCAGTTGTTAGCCATAGCATCATCTGAAGAAATGTAAATATAGAAAATGCGGTGTGGTTCTTCTGTGCTGAGCATCTCAGGCAGAGCGGACAAAGTAGGGATGAGTTGAACTTTAGTGCACCGATTGTGATTGAGTTAGAGCTCGTCACGTGACTGCGCTAGATTTTGGAGAGTGTGTGAATCCACAGTAAGAAGAACTCATCATCATCTTCTGTGTACACATCACTAGCTTTGAGGTGTTCCAGTACTTGCTCTTCAAACGAGTTTACTTTCCGTTTGTTTCTTCTTTGGGTCGAGGAGTTATGACTTGGAGTGGGTGTTATACCTGTTTTAATTGTATTTTAACCCTCTCTGTCCCCTTAACCCTCGTCTGTGTTATCTGCATCAAGCATTTCAATCTTTTGGTTGTTTGTCTATTGTATAATATTGTAAGATTTACTTTTTTATTTAATTAAAGAAGTTCCTTACATTCGGGAATATACCGTACAACCAAACTACACCTTGGTTTATTATTTGAGAATGTGTGTCTATGTCGTCAAACGTCCAATTTAATTTGACAATTTACTTACCTTGTATCCTACCAATTAATGTGCGTTTATATTGTAACACAACGTGTTGGGATCGTGTTGGCCAATATCCCCAACAAGTTGGGAGTGCGCTCTATATTGTAACACAACTTGTTGGGATCGTGTTGGCCAGCATGTTGTGTTACAATCTAAATGAGGCTCTATAGGGGAGAGTCGGGCACACTATCCTTGTAACAAGTCATCTCTGGTTGTACGTCAGAATAGGGATGGTTATCTCTGTATAGAGAGGGGGAGAAACGTGATGGAGGGGAAGAAGATGGGATTGGTCAGTGTTTCCTCGTGAATCCTCGNAGGGGAGAGTCGGGCACACTATCCTTGTAACAAGTCATCTCTGGTTGTACGTCAGAATAGGGATGGTTATCTCTGTATAGAGAGGGGGAGAAACGTGATGGAGGGGAAGAAGATGGGATTGGTCAGTGTTTCCTCGTGAATCCTCGAATGTATTCTGTGTTGTTTAATGATAGTGAAGCCGAGGGCAAACGCTACTTTTATTATATTTAAGTTTGTGGATTACAAAGCCAGTAGCAATCAGTATTCAATAAACAACACCAAGAAACAGCAAACGGGACGGATTTACTTATTGCTATTGTATATCTTCACGAATGTTGTATTCCAGGGCACCCTCAGACTAAATCACCGGCACTTTCGATTAAAATTAAATAAAAACATTATTTATAACGGAATGGATAGCCTTATACTAGTTTAAATTAGTTGCAGAAGCCCCGCCGGGATATCTCCGAGAGGGCCAATCTACCCGTGCTTGGCGTATGAACATATCTGTTTTAATAACCAGTGTCCTACTATATATATATATATATATATATAATTACAATGTATTATTATGGCGTCTTGTGCCTGTTCAGGTTATTCACGTATATTATTACTCTACTGGGGCAGAAATGAGAGAGGAAGCATTTTAGAGGTAATACACATGCATTTGCGTGAAAGGAGAGTGGGAAAACATTTAGCACTGCGTCTTATTACCCGTTTGGGTTTTACGCTTATGTTTTTAGGGATTAGGAAGGTTATATTTAGAGGAAGTGTACCCGAATTTGGAACCGAGATATGAACCGAGATATGAACTTGACCTTCCCATCATTGGTAGTCTATTTCATTGCGAGAGTAGCACCTTAGACCATGCGGCCACCTGCTAATGGCCGGGTCAAAGATCGCAGGGTGGATTGAGAGGTAAGGTCATCGCTACATAGAGTCTAGCTAGAGCTTGTTTTTTATTAACAGACAAAGCAACCCAAACCAGACCCCACAGAGGAATCAGGGGGCTGAGGGACCCCTTTTCACACACTAAAATTAGCTTAGATTAGTGTTAAAATATTAGGTTAGTAAAAAGAAATAGAACTATGTGCATCGAAAAAATTATAAACGTTTCCTTTAATTGTTAATCTAAATTAGTATTATTTTGACAACGCTCACAACTTTTAAAAGAACCATCACAAAATGCCCGTTGCTACTTGATAGTCGTGAGAACATCACAGCCGCGTATCTATAGATACGTGTAGCTCTGATCCGTGTAAGTCGTCTGCATGCAATTTGTATTTAATAAGCCATGCTAGGATCTTACCTGAGTGATTCTATTTTAGATAGTTTCTTTCCAGGAGGTTTACAGGCCTGTAGTTTTTCTCCGAGGAGGCCATAAGCTCTGTTCATGTCTCTCATCCTGGTCCTTTCTCTGTCACACGCAGATTTCTTATAGTCTGATAACACCATAATAAAACTGTATTACATAACTTATAGCCTATACTATAAGTATCTTATTGAATGTTCTGTGATCAGATGGCAAAACCTGATAAGTGCACTTTTGCTAACTTTTCAGGAAAGCTATTTTCAATTCAAAGATAGTTTGAATCCCTCTGGCAAATTAGAAATGATAAAAGATGATATGATTGCTGTCAGTTTTCATTGAACCATACATGTATAATATTATGTGTTATTTTGTCGCTAAGTGTTGGCCACAAACCAAGATTGTCCCACTCTTCCTATATTATGTTTTGCCATCCTACCAACCATGTATATAAGATTTGTTTGGTAAGTTGGGAAAACCTGATAAGTGAGATAGCTAAATATTTTGAGGCTTTGAAAAGAAATACAGAATGATTGAGAAACGTTTTATTTTCACTATGGCAAATTGATGTTCTTATATAACTTAAAAAAAACCTTATATTAGTTATCTTCTTTGAATTGATCTTGGATCTCATCAAAATCTAAATCTCGCCCAGAAATAGGCGGCTTCTTATAGAGATGGTGGCAATCTTGATCTATTGGGGCTAACATGGAGAGTAAGCCCTGCTTTTTCAGGGGATTTATACCCAAAGGTTGGTTGTATGAGCGATTAACAACAGTTGTAATTGTTTCACTGTTGTTTGTTCTGTTTCCCTCACCTGACATCTCTCTTGAGGTTAAGAACTTTGAATGGCCCTACTTCGTCCAACGAATACTTGTATTGTATTCAGTGGCGGCTCGTAGCTAAAATTAGTGGGGGTGCTGCTCCAGAAAAATTTTAGCCTTTGTTTTAAAATTGTGAAAAAGTAAAAAGCACGAATAAAAAGAAAATTTATTCATGAACTTAATAAAATCTTAACAAAAAAAACAAGCATTTTTTACTTATGTTAACTTAAATAGTTACAGTTCAAGCTTGCTCTATTCTTCTTGTTTTAATTTGCACAAAAAATTCAATAATTTTCTCCTTGTTTTCTGGATGACAATTGAGGAAATTTTTCTCCATTGAAAGTACTGCAAGCGCATTTAGTATTTCCGAGCTCATAGTGCTTCTTAAAAAAGTGTTTACTCTTTTCAACGTTGAAAAGCAGCGCTCTGCCTCTGATGTAGTCATGGAAATTGTCAAGAGGATTTTTATCAGTTTCGTAATTTCACTAAAAACATCATATAGATTATTTTCCAAGATAAATTTCAGCAGCTCAATTAATTTGCAATATTCATGAATATCAGTCCTACAATAGAATACTTTTAGTTCAGTTTCAAGCTTTTCTTTGTCAATCATGGTATAAGCTTCAGTGGTCAGTACTATCTCTTTGTGGGATGTTCATTATTAAATCTAGTGAAGCAATTCTTGTTGAACAATTTAGCAGCCACTAAGTGTTTAGTGGAAGAATATCTGTCCATTATATCAACATATATATAGTCACACACTTCCTTAGTTACAGTCACAGAACTTATTTCTTGGAGATTCAAGGCTATGTTAAAGTTTTCTGTTAAATAAAAGAACAGAAAAAAATTAATCCAATAGAATAGCTTGAAGTAGAATAATAATCTAACTCTACACTTGTCTACACTTTATCACATTCAAGAATATGGTACACGATTTTTAAGCACAACACACTTTGAGTAAAAAAAAATCCTTCCACCAGCACGCCAGAGCCGGCACTGCGAGAGCAACAGTGCTATCTCTACCTTGCAGTTCCACCTTCCTACCCACCCCCTTCATATGTACGCAACGCACAACAGTTAAACACCATGCCACTGGCACTGTGAAGCGCACAGTTCCATACAAAGAGTTTTGTAACTTTTTCATAAACTGGGAGATGGCTACTGAAGTACTGACATTAAACTTAAGGAATATATATTGTACTACAAAAATAAATAAATTTAAATCTAGTGAAGCAATTCTTGTTGAACAATTTAGCAGCCACTAAGTGTTTAGTGGAAGAATATCTGTCCATTATATCAACATATATATAGTCACACACTTCCTTAGTTACAGTCACAGAACTTATTTCTTGGAGATTCAAGGCTATGTTAAAGTTTTCTGTTAAATAAAAGAACAGAAAAAAATTAATCCAATAGAATAGCTTGAAGTAGAATAATAATCTAACTCTACACTTGTCTACACTTTATCACATTCAAGAATATGGTACACGATTTTTAAGCACAACACACTTTGAGTAAAAAAAAATCCTTCCACCAGCACGCCAGAGCCGGCACTGCGAGAGCAACAGTGCTATCTCTACCTTGCAGTTCCACCTTCCTACCCACCCCCTTCATATGTACGCAACGCACAACAGTTAAACACCATGCCACTGGCACTGTGAAGCGCACAGTTCCATACAAAGAGTTTTGTAACTTTTTCATAAACTGGGAGATGGCTACTGAAGTACTGACATTAAACTTAAGGAATATATATTGTACTACAAAAATAAATAAAGAATTAAAGAAAAAAGGACTCATTATATTAAATGTTATCGATAATATCAAGTAGAAAAAGGGGGTGCTGCAGTTCCGCAGTGCCTGTACACGAGCCATAACTGATTGTATCACACCACAATCAGGTATAAAGCGAAGTCATCTTATTTTCAGCCACTTCACTCTATTCCCTTTATTGTCTTCTTTCCGGTGAATGACAATATTTGTCAAGAGCTTAGAAAATACCAGAAAAGGTCATTTTGGGTCATTTCAGTGACACTAAGGGGTTTCTGTCCTCTGACCAGTCTTACAAAATAAAACCAGTCACGAGGAGCCATAATATTCATTTTCCGATCATCAATTTTCTTTTTAGCTCTCTCAATTCTCGAGTGATCAGTGTCACATTCAAGTCTAGTGTTACCAGATAGAAGACATTTCTGGTCAATCAGCTTTAGTGTTTGTTTTTGTAAAACAGAAGTGAACATACAGGCCATATTAATATTTCTATTTGGTCCACCTGCAGCATCTGAATAAGTGATCACGTACTCGACTTGAGGTGGTAGACTTATGATTATCTTGTATACGGAAGATGCGATGTCATCAGAACCTCTACCTCCAGTTGCTTCATGCCACATATAGCATACTGAAGATTGCATACAAGAGCACTCGCTAATAGTTAGATTGTACACTTTGTAATACACAATGTTCGTGGATAGAAATGGGCATGGGAGGACCTGTTGTAAATTAAAAACGAGAACTGTCTGATTTTCCGTTTCTTTTGCAGAAATCTTGTCCTTAGTTTTACTGTCATAACCTTTCAGTGCTTCTATGAGATGGACATTATGTTGCTCGGAAATTTTGTCTCTTGTCTTTGTGCTGGATGAATGGCGCTTCATTGTGACGAAATCATCCCATGTTTTACAGGTATCCAAGAATGGTTGTTAAAACTTGTACCATGTTTCGTTGAAAACATCCCTGAATATATCATAGCACGTGGTTTGGGTTTCTCCACTTTCTAACTTCTTTTCTTTTATATTCGTCATGTTCCAACAGTCACTTTATAAATGGCAGTTATTTGTCTATTGAGTTTTAGCAGTATTTTTTTTATTAGATTTTTTTTCTTTCACAAATTGAGACTCAACAAAAGGATCTCACCTTACACTTCTTTTGGCTTCTTAATAAGTGCATCAAAAATTTCAAGTTGTTTTTCAGGATTACATCTTTCTTCGCATTTAAGCCTACAGCACTTAATAGTTGGAGGAAAATATTTCCCTTGAAAACTTTTACCATGGCGGTTGACATATGGCAACCCTTAATCCTTCTTTTTTCTCTTCCTTCCTTTTCTAAACGCCTTCCTCTTCTTTGGTGTTGGCTCAGTTGTAGGCTGTGCAGTTCCAACATCGCTCTATTCGTTGGCTTGAAGCTCTTGTTCTGTAACATGTGCTGCAGACTCAGCTGTTAAATCATCTCGAGGTCTGTAGTTTGTAGGGAGCTCTAGAAACTCATCAACTGCTCCGGCTGGGGAAAGAATGAAGCCAGTGACAATGACATCCTATACAGACACCAAATTATACATTTAAATGTTTGTGGATGGATGGTAATGGAAGCATACATGTTGTACTTTAAACTAACAATGTGAATAAGTTATACACCCTGTATGTATAAAACTCAATACATAATTACATATAACAGGAGACAATATAATAAAATAAAGAATAGGTCAGAACTGTAAAATAAAAAACAAGTATTTCAACTAAAACAGATATAACATTATTTATACACTAGCTGCATCCACCCACTCAGTGTGCCTACTAGACATCCTTAAAGTTTACCACAACACTAAAAATAAAAAACACTTTCAAGCCATAGCCAAGCATGCTGACACAGAGGTGGTCTTAATTTACTCCTACTACTACTACTACTATTACTACTTATATGTACTTACATGATGAATCAATGTCTGTGTTTGAGGCCAGATTGGTTTCCAAGTCTTGTTTTCTTTCCTCGCTGTTCATCTTTCTCTGGTTGCCAGGTTAGGTCCCTATCGGAATCATCCCCAGAATATCACAAAATGTCTGCCTTAAAAAGAAACAAACACAAATAGGCAAATTAACAATAATAATAATAATTAATATTATAGGTAATCCTATATATAATTTTTGAACAGCACATGTATCACTGAACATGCATTGTTCAAACAAGAGTGTTAGTTAAACAATGAGTTATTTACAAACATTTCATTTTGTGTACATTTTAACTATCACTTACTTAAAGTGTCATGGTAGTATTTATGTCAAGCCAAAACTTGAGCACAGATAAGCTTTGTTATTCTACTAGAAGATTTTAAAATCTAGAATAGGTTACAATAATAGCAAAATAAAATAAAAAGCTAATGCTGTAGACTCCATACACCAATGTTCTCAATGGTTTGGATTGTAATGGAAAAAATAATAACTTTTAATCTCAAACTTATCATCTCCACTTGGTTTAGTTGCCTATTTTCATTTTATTGGTAACGAGACTGAACTCTTCCACATCCACATAACCTAACCGATTTTAGCCAACACCATAAAAAATGAACACGCATTAAAATAAGGTTCATATTTGAAACAGAGATGTCAGTAGGCACCAGGAGTGGTACAGAATTAAACAAGAGATGGCAGAAAAAGCTTCAGAGGAGGAGGTGTTCAGGTTTAACGAATACAATGACCAAATATGCTAGGATTGTCATATCCAGTGAGCTTGATACATAAACACCACGAATGGTGGGTTTTATACAGAGAACAGTCCTCTTTCACCCCGTATTGATAAAAGTATCCCTTCTCCTTGTTCTCAAGATTTAAGTCATTAAAGAGGGAAATAACCACATTTTAAGAGTGGTCCTTATGATTAAGGCACTCCAGCGTCTAGTCCAGAAACTCTTGTCATGTCCACAAATGGTGGGTTATATACATAAAACTGTTTTCTTTCAACCCATATTAATAATAGTATCCCTTCTTGTTTTTGTTTTCGAAATATAAGGCCTTAAATAGGAGGATGAATGGATTTACCTTCTAAATTAGCCTTATGTTTATTCTTAATCAACGCCTGGATTTAAATTCTAATCAAAATTGTTAGAGCCAATTTTGAGAATTGATTTTTACTCTTTTCGCTTTTTCCAAAGCATTCTTAATTTTGCGTTTAAAAGGACACAGACAGATGGCATTGTAAAAACCACTTTTTAGGGATAGTTATGTCTGTTATTAAACAAGCACTAGCATTTTGCACAAGCAAATAATTAACTCTTGTCCACACTATACGCTAAATAGTATTTATATAGCGCATTTTTATTCAGGCAGGCTGTAGTTTATTTTTCTAAACTGCAAGACGTTGAGTTGTCATAAACCTCACGCGGCACTTCCTCCCTCCCTTTTCTTACATCCTTATCTCACCTCTCTCCACCCCCTTTTCATTCTTTATTCTTTCTTAGTCAGTTACCATTTGTTATCGAAACTACCATTCTAGAAATAATTTAAAGCTAATTTTTATGTTTCCTAATCTCAAACATTTACATCCTTCCACAGTTCTCTCCACATTAACTAATACTTCGCATTTCCTTTGTTAATTTTTTGGTTTGTCTACCAGGTTTTGATTGTCTGACCAATGTGCTTACTCAGCAATAGTGTAATACATTACCAATAACAACAAACTGCCAAAACATTTTTTTTTCACAATTGTGGAAAAAGTTCATTAAGTTTCTAATATAACTGGATTAAACTAAAAACTATACTACTTTATTACTAATTTTTTTGATAAGGCTTTGCTCTGGACAATTTTTACATAATCTTGGTATTGCAACCGTTACATAGCTATGTTTAACTGATCAATACAAATATAATTTCTTCATGAAATCAAAATAAACAAATCTTAATTTGATTGTTCTTAAAGTCATTTTAATTAGTTTATAAATAATCATAGAAAAATTAGTCACAAATGGCAGCATAATGCTTGTTAATTTTCATTATATTAAAATATACGGATGTGCCTGACTTTTCAATTTCTTTTTGGGGACATACACACACACACACATTTTATATCCAAATTTGGGGGGAATCTTTTGGGGACACACACATTATTTTCAACTTTGGGGGTGATAAACGTTATTAATTTTATTATTCATAACTACTAGTTATATAAATAAATTTAGCTGAATATAATATTAGCCTTTAAATATTTGGCTTAATACTCAGTCCGCTTAAAACATCAGCTTTTATTTTGTACTGACATGGGCAAAATTTCTTCTAATTTGTTCTACAATAGTAGGGAGTCTATTTTTGAAATGCTAGAGTTGGTAAAAGTATCCTTCACTTGCTACTTGTGTAGATACAAATGATTTTAGCAAATATTTAGTAAATATTCTCGAAATTAATTTTATTAGGCATGTTGAAATAATTAACAAGTAATAATTGCATAGTCTATAAAACATTCTTTAAATTTTAAAATTCATCATACCTAAAAATCAATACTCTCACTTACTCTTGATTCGTTTATAGTTGAATATATTCTATAACTACAGTTTTTCACTTTTCAATATCTTTCTTTTCATAATTGTATACTAGCAATTTTAATTTTCATTTGTAATTTCTTTACTTATTTTATAACTCGAAAAAACTGTACATGATCCTTATAGGGTAGTTCATTGGTAATAGAGTACGTCTTTATGCGTAGGATGTACGCCTGTTCAATATGTAGCATTGTTTGCCACAAGCTACCCGAAACCAAACAAAAACAATCAACTTACCTATTATACCAACTCCATCAGCGGCCGCCTCGGCTACACGACTACAAGCACAAACAACACGACTGATCCCAGTATACTGAGGGTCACGCCTATTCCAACATTCTGCAACGACTTTCCCGCAGCAAAGATCTTCAGCGAGGAAGAAGAAACACTCCACCTATGCCCAAGTCTGCCGCCCAGACGCTATTAGAACATTCCACACCTCATTATATTCTTTGGTCCCCCTCCCCCTTATCTTCCATTCGTTCCGTGTGCTGTGAACTGTGCTTTCTATATAAAAGTGTGATCGAGTGGGGTAAGCGCCACTCTGGGACTGGCTTTGGAGGTAGCTTGTACTAGCTACGGCGTCGGATATTAACCATGTAAGATAAATTCCTTTTCGGCATAATATTTATTATTCAAAATTCACTTTCTACTCTTAATAATTATTTCAAATCTTCACAAAAACTCTAACTTTAAACATTGCACGTATAATTGACATCAAGTATTGCGGACTTAAGCTTTTATCTCTTAAATGAATTGAAATATGGTGTCTTTTTCAAAAAGATATCTTTTGGACTTCTATTTATTTCTGATAATAACGAACTTCAATGAAAAGAAAAATAGGATATTGTTTCAAGAATATATTTTCCTCACTTGTAATTATTTTTAATATCGATATACTGTAACTTTAACCTTTGCCCATGATGTTTGTTTTGAGTATTAAGTTTAAGAATTGGGCAAAATTAGAATATCTGGAGACATAAATATTTTTTGAGTACTATATATTTTTTCTAAGCATAAGGGACTTTAATTTATATTACTCCATGTTAGATGTTGCACCGTCTAACACGGCGCATGAACATACAGGTTAATACAAGTAATAAGAACAAGAGGAGATTAGGATAAATGAATTTTAATGATACTGTATACTTCATAGAACAGATATTTGAACATATTGCACTTATATCTCAGTAAGTACTAAGTTAAATAACCATAAAGTAATGAAGTGTGGCAGACTTGCTTAAGTATTAGCCACAAGTGGGCGAGAAGCGCCACAATAATAACACACGCCAAAACGCGGTGTTACTCATTTCACTATTTACATGTCAAGTTGGCCTTGCAGGCAGACCAAGTGCGTACCCCAGGCAAGTTCTAGTTTAGCTATACAAGAGAGCCCTCGATACTTAGATACCACCCTAATCAGTGTGCAAATCAGTTACTTGGAAATATCTAGGTCCACGGGCCAACCGAGGACGAGACGCGTCCCACTGGTTGAACACCCGCAGGGTGAGCAGCACCACAAAAATCAAACAATGAACAAGTGACACTGCAGCCGAGCCTGAGGGGCAAGACGGCCCACTAGCAGTGTACTTGCAAAGTGAGAGTAGCAAAATAATAACAACACTATACCACGGGCCAATCATGAAAGGTACGAGCGGCCCACAGTTTAACCACCCAACTACAACATTGGGATAGGCCAGTGAACCTAATTAGGTACAAATCATCGGCCTTCACATAGCCAAAACTATATCCTGCCTAGGCAAGCTATCCTTAAAAATATACAACAATGGACACATAATGTGTGTC
This sequence comes from Timema californicum, assembly GCA_902141385.1. Classification (NCBI taxonomy): domain Eukaryota; kingdom Metazoa; phylum Arthropoda; class Insecta; order Phasmatodea; family Timematidae; genus Timema; species Timema californicum. Next base: position 20,379 of record CABFOW010006483.1, on the reverse strand, counting down.
GCGGGATTCACCATCCCGGGCGCGAGAAGCACGCTATACCGCAATTGTTGATTGCAGTCTGTTCTCCTGCCCCAGGAGACTCTACATTAAATATTATATAGCTAGCCTAATTGTAACATAACAACAGTGTCTCACAATAGACACGGATAGTTTCCTATTATTAGTCCCTACTAAATGATACTTCTATCTATCCTCGCAGGACGTAGACTAACCCTAACAATAACATATTAATCTGGAGTCTACTCGTCATATCTCATCTTCGTAGTTGTAAAGTCCTTCGACTTCCCCCGGTATAGAATATCCATTCCCCTTGGATAGTAAGACCACCGTCGACTAGATGATAGATTCTGACTAGAAGTGCCCGCTGATTCGGACTGCGTAGACGATGTTTAAGCGATCGTCTGCTGGCGCGTTCTGTGCTAGTTCCGAGAACCGAGAACAAAAGGCATGCCCTAATGCTCCCTGAAGGGGAGAACGGGAGCAAGTTCCAACACGTACCGACCAATTGGTCACACCGTGTGGTTCGCAAGAATTTAGGAACGGGTTGTCGCGTTTCGCGAAGTTCTGAAACAAAGAAACAGATATTACATATTATTAGTAACATAAGGGGTAAGGGGGGGTAAGAAATTGAAAAACCAAATAAGGGTTTTTAGAGTTACGTGCGGAGACACTACTCTATGGGGGGCTGGTGAGAGCCTCCCAAACCACTTGTCACATCTCGCTTATCCGAGCAGGGCTTTGGTGTGCTAGTTCCCAGCAGTCAGGCGAATATATAGTGGGTAGGCCCGTACGAAGCGAGGGGGGAACCTCCCCCCACTCTTCTAGAAGGACGATCCACGCCGGCCAACGGTTTTCTTGGAGCGGTCAGTTGGTTTGTGGTTGTGGTTGAACGCGTAGTTATTCCCAACAGTGGTGATCGGTCACTTATCTTCTATGGTGTGTCATCGAATTGGGCATCAGGCTTACAGGACGAGTCGGCGAAGTGGTATGTAAATAAAGAGATATAGTATTAGTGAAGCATTTACATTAGTATGTTATGTTTAACTTTGATGATTTGCAGGAACTAGCCCCACATACGTTCTCTTGCACGTTTTAACGGGGCTAACCCAGGTTTGCCCGTTACAATGTTAGGTTTTGCCTTTTGCTTATTGAAATATAATGTCATTAGATTCCGTTTATTGAATTGCTCTGTTCGTATTTCAACTTTAATCATTCCCTCTTGAACTTAAGAGTATTAGGCGCCATCAGCGCGTATGAGAAGTTAATGATAGCCGCCATGACGACTAAGTGTTGGGTAAATATTTGTTATGGGTTGGCGAGCTATTATGGGTTTATCTGACTAACGTCAACTTTAGCTTTCTGTAATTTGGGATTTTGTATATTTTTCCCGTTTATGGGAAAGAGAGATGATAAACGGCTGACAGGAAATAACTCAATATTGTTATGTTGAAAATTGACATTTATACTAAGGTTATTGTCAAGAGTCAGTTATTGTTATTTCGGCTTAACCAAGTTTTATTAGCGAGGCTATTCGCTTATACGTTCTGCGCCCTCCCTATGAGGCCATGACGCTAGATCGCATATGATGTATACTCTATCTTTTTTAAGGTTATTGCTTTCAATAAATTGTTGTTCATATCTTGTAGAATCTAAATAAAAAATCTCTTGACTATCATGTTTGTATTTACCTTTTTCATACGTTCATCCTTAGGTAGGATACTGCAACTAAAATATGTTGTCTAATAATCACACCAGAGGAGTAGTCACGTTCCTAGTTAATGACATATATTATTGATATTGAGGGTGACCACAGGGACGAGTCCTGCAATAGTTCTTACTGCGTGTGCTGGGCTCCAGTTAGGTTTTGTCCAGTTTTACTTTTCTTTTTTTACTCACTCAGCACACTCTAAATTTTTTTGCTAACTTATTATTATTATTATTTGTATTTGGACACGCCTAGTTAGGCGTAACGGTTCAAATAAGTTTGATAGAGATTCTCAGCGGTTCCATGTAAAGTCTAAACTGTATAAATCCTATACCTAGCTTTCGTGACAGGGTCATAAGTCTTTGTATCTGTGCTTCTATATCGTCCTATTCTAGTATCAGTAAGCTCGAGGTCTTAATATGTCCAGGTATATGTTCTATGTAAGCATTAAATACCTCTCCATCACGTCGAGCGATATCAGGTCACAGTTATTTAATTAACAGTTGCTCATTAGAGCTTAATTCATCGAGCGTATACACCTTATTCCCGTTAGTCTTCTGGGTTACGATGATAGTAGATGACAGGCGAGCTCATTTTGCTAGAGGTTCCGACATGGTTCTAAGGTCGTGCTATGCTCTGCAGGAATATAAAAACTACCCCTCCACGCATTAATCCCTTCATTTCTGCACGGCTTGCTCTAGGGTCTCATCGATGACTCTGAAAAAGCTATAAAAACAGGAGAGCGTAGTTATTTTATAGATACCAGATCATGAAGATATGATATTTAATATTAGCAAGCAAGCAATTCAAATATGGTAGAGAAGTTTAAACCATAAAGCTTTATAACATTTAGTTCATATATGACATAACCTTTCTTTAAATAATTAAGACCGTTAAACGATATAAGGACATTTAATAATGAAGGATAGGTTTTTTTATACTATAACATTTCGAATAATTTGGTTGTAAATTAAGACCTGTAAAACGATACAAATAACTACTACGTAAACTCGTTTCCCTACTCGCACATACACACACACACACACACACATATGCACGCGCGTCTTGTATAATCAAGCAAAATTGAATGATTTAAAAATTTGGTTTACCTATGTACACTTGCCCTTTTTTAAGAGAAAAATAATTAATCTTATTTTTTAACATTTAATTCATATTTGACTCACATAAAGTGAAAGTCTTTGAAAACGCAACTCTCTTAGCATACAATTCATATATTGTAGAGGGATTTGAAACATAAATATTCGGATACAAGATAAAAATAGTTAATCTAATTTTGTGATAACATTTTTTTTCTGAATATTAGCTCGCGAGCAATTCAAATATTGTATAGAAGTTTAAATCTTAAAGCTTTATAACATTTAGCTCGTATATGTCATAACTCTTTTTGAATAATTAAGACTGATAAACGACATAAGGCTATTTAAAAAATAAAAAATAGGTTTATTTAATTGTTTGGGTGTAAATTAAGAGCGGTAAAACGATAAAAAAAAATAACTAAATTCGCTTACACACACACACGTTGTATAACCAATCAAATTTGAATGTACACTTACCTTTAAAGGTCAAGATGAACGTCTTGCTAAGCTTGAGCAGCAACTCCATCTTAGTGATGTCTTCTACCTGCGCGTCAGTAAGCAGCGAGAAACGGTTAGGCAGCCACACATTGTACTTCCCGTCCAAAACCGCGAGAACTCACCTACCAGAGCGAGGGTTTAACGCTTTTATACTTGTTAATCGGTAACCATGGCAGACCTCTAAATATGTTAACTTTCTTGGTAGGATCTCGCTAGATCCTACTGTGCTTAACAATATGGTCGCATATTCGCTAGACATTGTTATTGATAATCTTTAGGTTGTGAAGCTAATGATTTCACCCCGAGGGGTTAGGTCTATATATAGGAACTAGAGGATTCCTAGCCACGCCTTCCCTCCCCCTTCTGTGCGGACGACTCTGATTGAGTCAGATTGTCGTATGTATGTGAAATTGTAACCTTCTTAGGGAGAAGTATAATGACTTGTAAACGTCATAAATCTTCTCACACAGATTTCCACGTGTCGCATCTGCGTATGAACAAATTCAGCCATAACTAACGTCCCTGCGATTAAATGTATACATTCTTTTAGCGGAGGAAGGAGGAGATATCCTTTTAAGATTATTACAGTCCCAGAACCCATTTGTTAACCTCCAGGATTAATAACGCGTGCGTCGTATAAATATTCCCTGCCTAAGCTTACACACGTCCTAAAGATTATTACCGAACGGTTTCATCCAGGATCAATGACAATCGTGTCGGAAGGAGTCGTTCACCAACACGATTAGGACTGAGAGGGAGGGAGGCACCATATGCGTGCGAGAGAAAAAAGAGAACATCCACATACGTCTTTAACACTATCCCATACAATTTCAATGAGGCCCTGTTTAATCTTGCGTGATGTCATTGAATGCTCAGGAACACATCTGTCAACCTCCAGGATCAATGACGTGCGAATGAATATCTCCCCTCGAGAGTATTCAGCATCCGTGCGCCCACACCCTCTGAGAACATCCGTGTGCAATAGTGACAGGCCGCACCCAATTCATCCCCCCGAACCATCTTAAGCCACCATCCCTCGAACGATAACCCTCTACACCCCCATAGAAATACCACCGTCCTGAAAAAAACCGTATACATGCTATAGGGGGTTTAAGATAAACACATTAACACTTCCCGCGCCCAACCCCTGAGATACCACGTGGTCCTGTGTTAAGACTATATTCTGAGAGAGAAAGAGAACAAAAAACACGCGCACCCTTCCTGAGAACCCACCTAAATTCATCATCATAAACCCTCCCCCCCTGATCCATCCTGCCCTTGAGAAACACAATCGATAATTACCCCTATACACCCCCGGAGATACCACTGTCCTGAAACCCGCATGCATGCTAAAGCGGTGTAAGTGACTGTCCAACTGCGCCATCTATCTAGACACAATGATACATGGACCGGGCATGTTTGTAGGCTGCCATCTGTTGGAAGAAGGGGAAAGTTTTACTGTGTTGTCAAAACCTTCTTGATTTCAGTTTACCAACCAATGTCATATTTTTAAGGAGATAACAAAACAATTGGTTGTGTTTAGAAACTGACGATTGAAAGAGTGTTGACCAAATTATTGAATAAAATAAAACAAATTGCCATTGACTTTAAATGTTGGTCGTTACTAAATTTGACATTTTTTATATGATAGTATTAAAGAAGAAGTTAAACCTACGTCTAAACTAAAATGTATATTAATATGTTTGTTTTTGTTGAGTTGCTATTGTTCGTTACTTATAATTTTCTGTGAACATAAAAATGTAAATAGCCTGACTTTGTGTCAGTTCTCTGTTGTAGTTCCTGTGAATATAATTAATAACAAATTGAGAAAAAGAAAAAACGAGAGAAACCACGTGGTAAAACCCAAGTTTGGGTGCGGAAAACGCTAAGTTATTAAGTGAGATTAGTATCGCATTGTGTGTGATAAAGAAGGAGGAGGCGTGTCCCGAGATCGTCTGACCATCTGCTTCCTGGCCCATTTAGAGGAATAAATGGAAGTTTCTGCCACGTGGTAACTGGTGGATGTCGTCTCAGGTTGGGTACAACCTGCCAGCCGCTCGAACCTAACCCAGAGGTCCTGTAGAAAAAGATAATCTGTGTTCCGATCGATTAAGAGAGCAAACAGTCGAGGGGCTTCCTTGCCCACCGCTTCAGGAGGTTTCTCTCAGCAACCAACATTTATTAGTGATTGAAAATAATGGAGTAAGTAAAAGAGGAAACCTACAGAATTTATAAGAAAAAATAAAACCTTTCCACTCTACCCCCCTGAGACACCACGGTCTTTTGAGTATCACTTATATCTTACTCTGATGTATTTTGTAAACAGTGGTTTCTCCTTATATATATATATTTTAAAACCTGTTAGACTATATTATAAACTATTTAAAGTAGCCCCCTTCAACAATTTATTGTAAACTTGATCACTCTAGAAGCTATGAGTAGTTATCACCTTGATTTTTTTTAAATAAATAAATTATTTTATAGGCCTAATCCATTTTAAATATTTCTCGCCTAGACATATTGGACGCACCTCTAAGCTATTTGGAGTGATTCTCACTTTAATTTTTTATTCCTATTGAGTGACCACGTTGTTGTAATAATTACCCAAAATGGATGGGGGTAAATAACTTTTTATCTTTGGTAAAAAAAACTACTGCAAAATATTTGCATAGAAAAACTTCTAAATTCAAAAGTATTACCCCATAATTAACTTTGAGTGACCATTTTGATATTCTAACTACTAAAAATGGGTGGGGATGCTATACATTTTGTTTCTGGTACTAAACAAGTGAAAAACGCTGGCATCGAAAAAAACTCAAAATTATAAAGATATAAAAACCTCTTAATTTGTAATGGACATTTTGATATGCTTAGTGGGCTTACTCAAAATGGGCGTGGTACAAAACTTTTTGTATGTGGCACATAACGTTACAAAACTAGTACAAAACTTTGGCACCGAAAAAAACTTAAATTTGAAAGTGTACCTCCCCGTCACGCACCCTTCTCCTCCCTCTCCAACAGCCTTTCTAAGTCATTGTTGAACAGAGCGGTCCGATGCTCCCCAAGACCGGGCGGTAAGTCGAGTTACCCACATCGTAAGAACATTGGGGTGTATACCAGTTTGCTAGAAATGGGAAGGTTGGGCTTCGAATACCGAATGGGTGGGGGGCTAACAAAAGTGTTTTACAACGTTTCCCACTCTGCCTCAGTGTGCTATTGTTAGTCATCATAATATATTATTATATCACAACAATATGGTGATAGCAACAAAGAATGCATTTATGGGCGAGGTTTTCATGTCGCCAATGTTAGATTACTCAACCGTGCTGGATCGACGAAAGAATTACAAATACTAAACATTACAACGCAAATGTAAGTGTTTTTACAATCGTAAACAAATACAAAAGGTTTATTATAAATAGGTTATGTTTGTTTTACTTTATTAATTATTTTCTCTTTCTACCATATATGGAGAGGGTGATTGGGCTGCTCTAGTTTTACTCACTACGGTACTTAAAAAGTTAAAACCCTAAATTCAATCTTTAGTTATTCACATTCTTCTACTGGTTGACTGGATTTCGTGTTATTGTGAAAAGATACTAGCGCTCTCTAGCTTCTTACCTGCTCACAGGAACTAAAACGCAGTGAGACCTGTATTCTTTAGAGCAGTGGTTCTAACAAATTTTACGCGTAAGAAAGGTTTCTTGGAGTTGGGGAGTTGTCATGGATTCCTCTTCTAATCTACCATTTTGTGGAGGCTATGCAGTTTTTTCTTACTCGGAGTGATCACTAACCTAGTGACAGAGAGTAAGGGTTTGATTTAATCATTCTATTTGGTGGTAAAATGAACTCGGTGAGTTATATCATACTATTTTCTTTAACCTCATCTTTCGACCTGCGTGTTTAGGAAAATTAATGTTTGGTAAAAAAGGTGGTGAAAGGTTTGTGTTTTGAGGATATCTCCTAATATAATTTAGTTACTTGTAGAGCACCTGTAATGCTACTGGGGAACATCTTGCTTACAATACATTTCTTTGGTGTATTATTTTAATGTTAGGGGCAAGGGGCATTATTGCATTTGTTGGTTTTATCGCAGTTCGTTAAGTCACCATTGTCATTAATTGTTGTTGGGTATCTTCAGTTATTATATTAATGTTAGTGTTTTCTTTATCCTTAATTTTTTATGTGAACTGTTGTTATTGGGGATTTTCATTTATGCTATTCCTTTTTTTTATTCTTACATGTGAACGATTGTTATTGGGAATTTTAATTTATATTATTAAGAACATAATATCTGGAATCTGTGATGATCAATAATTGTTATCATTCCTATCCTTATTTTTAGAATTATTATATTTCTCTGGGTATCAATTCCTCGTTCCCCTTCACCACACACTAAAGAAGAGAGGATAGCGTGCTTAACTAAGGGAGACAGTATAGCAGGCCCAGTCGACAGGCGAATGCAGTAAGTCTCTTCTATTGTTTTGTTTTAACGTCTCCCTTATAACGTCCAATGCTACAATGTATATAACCCACCATTTGTGGACGTGAAAAAATTTCTGGAATAGACGCTGGAGTGCATTAATCGTAAGGACCACTCTTAAAAAAAATGTAGTTATTTCTCTCTTTAATGACTTAAATCTTAAGAACAAGGAGAAGGGATACCTTTATCAATATGGGGTGAAAGAGGACTGTTTTCTGTATAAAACCCACCATTCGTGGTGTTTATTTATTAAACCCACCGGACGTGACAATCCCTGATTATTTGCTCAGTATATTCGCTAAACCTGAACACCTCCTTCTCAGAGGCCTTCTCTACCATCTCTTGTTTAATTCTATACTACTCCTGGTGCCTACTGCCATCTCTTGTTTAATTCTCTACTACTCCTGGTGCCTACTTGCCTACTGCCATCTCTGTTTCAAATATGAAACTTATTTTCATACGTGTTCATTTTTTATGGTGTTGGCTAAAATTTGTTAGGTTATTGTGGATGTGAAGTAATTAGGTCCAGTTATTGTTATTGACTTTCCAAAGGAAGTAATCTGTTATTGCTTTTCACTTAGTTTAGGTGAAATGCCTAAATATGAGTTTACTCACAAAATGAGACCATTACAATCAGATTTCTATCTGAAATTTCTGTCAGGAAACTGGTTAAGTAATTACGATAGTTGTGTATGTTATAGTCACACCATTGTCATATTCTTTTGCTTGACTGGTCACAAACTGTAAAATTATGTCCTGTAATACCTAATAATGTAATAATGTATCCAGAATTTTGTTTTGAGTCTATTTAATGGTCTGATTTTGAAACAGAATAATTTTAAATCAATCAATCTTGAATATGTCAATCAATCAAAAAATTATATTATAGTATCAAGGCTATAAAATACAACACGTTTATAAGTATGCCTAATAATTTTATAATGACAATAAAGTAAATAGTAAGTACTAGACTATATAGTAAAATAATCTTTCTTACCAATGAAAATGAATTCTCCATATCTGGGGAGCTTCTGGTTGGCATAGTAAATTCCACTGTGTCTGGTCTGGTATCTTGAATACTTCCAGCAATATCAAATAATGTCCTGGGATGTATGCTTCTTATATTGTTTGTGCCAAATTCTTCTTCATTTTTACACTCTATCTTATGTAATATAAGATTACCCCAATCACTAAACTCCACCTTACAACTTTTATATACCAACATTTTCACTTTAAACTAAAAAATCACAGGAGCTCAACACTCAAATACATAAGCACACCCCTATCATAGAACAACATGACCTTAAACCGTATAATTCAAGTGTTGCCAACAGAAAATCTACAGTTTCTCCAAGATGGAAAAACCAAAAATAATGACATAATATTTTGGGCAGTTTAAAATAATTTAATAAATGAATCAACTAAGTGGCAAAAACACATATGTCAACATATCAACTTCTGCTACCTTGAATATGTTTGTTAAAACATAATATTTCACCTTCAGCCACTTACAAATTGCTTCAAGTTGGAAAATATCTAAGATGAACAAACCAAAGATCTCACATATAAATTCCTGCCTTCTTTAAAAATCGACCATTTCTAAGATATAATTAATTTATTATTATTATTTAGCACCACGTCTTACTACCCATTCGGGTTATACGCTATAAGTACTAATTACGCTAATGGATTAGGAATTGGGAAGGATGAATTAGAGGAAGTGAACCCGCATTAACGTGGAGGGGAGTGGAACACGATTTAAGAAAAACCACTCCCAGTCCACCCAACTGAGATCCGAACCTCGATCTCCCCGTACTCAGCGGTTGAGCTCAACTACACCATCAAGGCGGGTAAGATAAAATAAACTAAAGATTCATAACTCAACTACCACAGGGCATATGACATATCAGATTACGCCATATTATAGATCTCAATGAAAGGAATATGAATATACTAATAACTCAATTTTTCCAAATAATAAAGATATCAGGTTTTGCCATCTGACTACAGAAGTTATGTTACTCTCAATAATATTAATATAACTTCTTCTGAGAGGTTCGCAAATTACTATTAAGCTATCTATCTCCAAGGTCATTGTACCAAGGTGATGGTTCACCAATCACCAACACCGGTACTCCCAAGTAACTCTACTATTTGACCAACAAGGTTGTTAGTATTCTGTTGCCATTTCTAGCCGTGTGACAGGTACAAGAGGACTACCTACCTCTCTCCAGCTGGCAGGAAGCAGGTGTACACACTGAATTGTTCCTCTGTGCCCTAATGGTGACGAGATGTTTTGATGGCATTACGTCCATACTTGCGCCGGCCAGTTCCTCCCTGGGAACAACCATCGTATAAACCACCCGGCTAGAGGAACTGCCTTGAAAATCACCATTATCCACTGGAGTAGGATTATGTTCTAGTGATTCGCTGATTCGACCAACATCGATCATATGTGTTTTATCATCTTTCCTCTCATGATCATGTGTTTCATCGTTCTTTTTAATAGCACCTAATTCGTATTCTTTGTCTATATTAGCGTTAAAACGCATTTTTAGAAGTCCGTCATTCTTTCCGACGCTACTAAATTCAAAGGTGTAATTCCTATGGGGGCTTACATTTAAATGCCTGGCATCTTGAGTTACATTCATGGCATTTACTGTCAACACTTGTAAGTTAGATTTTTCGGAACCTAGGTTCAGTACTTGTTCCTCTTCATTTTCAAGGTTCAGCTCAAATATCGTAGAGTCCTCAATCAGTTCACTGCTATTGTGAGATTTAGGTAGTTCCATCACTCTGTGGACAAAATGTAATAAATAATAAACTACACACGACATAATATACACGAATAGCTAATTGGCAGTGGTACTTGCCTTTGTTTGAAGAAGTAACGTTCTTTTGGTATTGGAGGAAAACTTTCTACTAATTGCTATTCTAGTTAAAATATTAACATGTTCTTAAATTGGGGTTATCATATCGGGATCATGCAAAAAGTGTAGATTACATTCTAAATATTATAGCCATTGGAGCTTTTGTTTGTATATATTATTTAAATGGAACCTTTATTTATGTGGCATTTTGTGAAAGCTAAAATATTATTCCAACTATTTTTAGTACGTAGGCTTACTGAAGCCACTATTCCAACTACGGAAGCGAGAAACAGTATAATGTTTATTCTAAACCGGAAAGATGAAGATTAGTCACATAGAAGCTTTTATAAGTTTCATATTCTTAAACTGCTCTTCATGGTGTGGTAAGCTATGCTTTTTATAATTGTAAATTAATTTTCTAAAATGGTTATCCAAACGCCCTTTTATATCTTATAAATACAAGCTCATATGGCTTATAAGCTCCGTCCCAAAAAATTAAGTACAGGTTGAATAGTCCATTTTCGCCCATCATTAGTGGCCCGTATGGCTGTAGGAGGCCACATTTGTAAGCTGATTCTATCCCTCACTTGAACATAATATGTGACGTTAAATTTGAAAAAAAATCATCTGGCATTTTTCCTTACGGTAGCTGGGATTCGAACAAGACAGGAAAGAACCTCATGTCGTCATATTCTGTCAGGGCACTTCCGGAAATGGATAACAACTGTAATAATTATCCACAGCTGATATTCCTGGATGACCTGACGCATAAAGTACAAGAGTGGTCGTTGGTATTTTCCCCATAGGATACCATTATATGAATATTAGCAACACAAACTATATTCCACCAGGCCAAAGAGACATTTCCTTAAACGCCCACTATGTCGTGATATTTAAAGATCCCAGGGACAAAGCCCAGTTACATCATGTTGCTCGCCAGTTATACCCTTAAAACCCCCGTATTTTACAGGCAGCTTATACAAATGACACACTTACTTCCAATGGGTATCTTTTTTCTCAATTTTAAACAAGGTACACCCGAACGGTTATGCTATAGAACTAAAATATTTCCCATGTATTTTGGAGCGTGTAAATACTACTAAAAGGCTATAAAACACTAACACTTGCCAGTTACAAATTATTTCATAGCCATGAGTCCCAATGTGTTAGAAAGCAAGTCCCAATGTGTTAAAAAGCTAGTCCCTCTGTTACGTGCGATGAGTCGCATGAATCCTCAGCAAAGAGCTGTCTAGCTGAAAACAGCACACAATGAACTGATTGACTCTTTTTGAGAGTGTACATATAAGGGGGAATCTGAGTTAAAATATAGGCAAAAGATAAAGTTACGTGGTCACAAGGTGTTGTGCAATCTGGTAAAATGAGAAGGGTGATGAAAAAAGAAAAGACGACCACTAGTATAAAAAGGAGCATTTTTAATCTTACTTTTGATACCTTTAGTAAACGGTGTCTTGGGTCCATTATTTATCAAGTAGATAAAAATATGATATTGATATCCCAGGTAACATTACATTGTTATGAGCAACACCATTATTAAGTAGCATGGGACATCAATCTAGAAGTATACGAGTTGGAGAAGAAAATGGAAAAGGTCCTCACTTCTAAGCTTGACAAAATCTAAATGGAATTTGTACCAACAAGTCCCACAGTTATTGTATTTTGAAAATTGAAAAATGACACCTGGACACGGGAATCGAATCCGGGACCTTCGGCTTAGTACGCCAATGCTCTTACCACTGAGCTATCCAGGATTCATCCCGTGCCCATGGTCATTCTTCACTCTTCACTCATAGTTTAAGGCAGAGTCTATGATGGACGTGCGGAAGTCATCGATTCCTGTGTCTAGGTGTCATTTTTCAATTTTCAGAATATTATATCTAAATGGTGTTATTCTCACTAGAATGCATAAATGATAGTATCGGCTATTTGATTCAAGTACCACAGTGCTATCTTAAAACGCCACCATCAGTTGCTCACAGTCATAGGCATGTTTAGAAAGATGGCCTAGGTGGGGACGTTTCCCTCCAAAACGAGTAGTTTCATGTGGAGCATCACGTACCGTACGGAAATAGGGCTTGTATTAATTACCACCAATAATCCGGATGTGAAGGTCGGCATTGTTGAGTGATTCAATATAATTCTAAAGAGAAACATGTGGCACTACCTTATAAAAAAATATGTTTCATCACCATTTAAACGTCTTTCCGTACCTTATATATGCCTACAATGGTTAAAAACATTTTAATATTAGTTACGTCATGTCTTAACACATATTGTTTTCTGGTATTGATATCCCTTTCATGAATGAGGGTAGCGACATCAGATGAGAAGCCTACCCTAACTGATATCTCATGTTCTATAAATTGAAAAATGATACCTGGACATGGGAATCGAACCCGGTACCTTTGGCTTAGTACGCCACTCCTTTTTCCAAGTTATTTAAATCATTAACGTCACTGTGTAATTCCAGACAACAAAGAGTTTCTCGTCAAAGAACAAAGTTTTTCTTTTATCGGTGCGCAGCACATTAATTCATTATTGGATGTTAAAAACCCCTTACGGTTAGAAGTAACTTTCCTGTGCTGTTAAAAAAACAGATAACTACATAGCGTGCGCCCGACTTCTTCCAATGGCAATAAAAGAGAATCTCAAAGGCATTCCACCCATAATCTTATTCAGTCTGTTGATAGTCATCGAAACGATCACACATCATGGAAAGTCAACAAGTACCCGAATATGTTTGTAGTCGCAAAGAAAAGCTAGTGAAACCACTTGCCATAACCAGTATTTTCCCACGTTGTTTCCACTGGGCAAAGTCGACGACAAACGAGTCATCACCAGCATGGGTGTCAAGAACCACTTTACGCCATTTGTCCAACAAAAACAATGCAGAAGGATTTGCAGTGTTTAACAGCACAGAGTTTAAAGAACTGGGAAACTACACATCAGTCATGTCAAAGTTTTTCAGCGACACATAGCCTCTTCAGAAGATAAGACTGACTAATCATTAAATCTCCGCACTCCATATGTGGTGATCGTATCGTCGTCATCCGTGAGAAACATGTCACTGGATTCAAACAGGTTGCCCATATTGCAATGAGCTGGGCGCGTCTTGTGAGGTGTGGGACCTTATCGACGTCACAGCCAAACAAAGGTATATGTTGCCGACACTTTCGCTAAACATTTTAACGATTTGATCGACCTACTCACTGTGAATGTATATTACACGCTAACATATACCATGGATACCATCGTTCTCGAGCAGTTTATAATAGAAATACACATCGGAAACTTGAATCTGATCAGTGCTACTTTTTATACACGTCAAGTTGTCGTTTATGGACTAATACCTGTTGGATTGTGAACTCAAAACCATTTTACTAACACATCTAAGATACATTGCAGATAAATGTATGAACGATTATTTGCGCCGTGTAAAAATCTAGTAAATATATGTATATAATATCGTATTTTATTCACGCAAAGCAAACTCCTATTGTCATGTTTCAACATAACCACCATATTGTCGCCAGGGTTAACGTCAATCATGGGACCCCCTAGCAGCAATATGCTATATCAATATTTGCCAGCAGTACCTTTGTTAGGTGTCCTGTAGTGCGCCATCACCCGTCACCTATTTATGTATCAACACATCGTTTCGTCAAGCCAGAGGCAGACTTAGTCCCAAAATAAATTCTGGCATCATCATAGTTGTGACATTTTGGATTACAACATAGGGCCAATGGCCTCACAATTTCGTCACCAGGTAAATACTACCGAGGTGAAGGGGACGTGAGAAGGGCACCTGACGCATTACAATATGGTCTCACTCCTCGGTGGGGTGTAAAGTCCCACACACTACTAACGTTACATTATAGATCCTAGATAATGGACTAAGGAACCAAAGGTATTCTCAGTTATGTTTTGACAAGCCTGTTTGTATTCAAAGAATCAATAATGAAATAGCCTGATTTAAAAAAAAATCAAATAACTCATAAGTCATTTGTTTACTAAATTTATTGGCAGTTTGACTTATGACAGTTCCCTTAAAAATGTCCTTAGATAAATTTGACAAAGGAGCTTATTTTTTAAACATAAAAAAACAAGATGGTTGTGAAGACGAATTACTTGCGACTAATTTTACATAAAATAAAATTATAAATTAGAATATTCAATTTATGAACACAAGAGCCACTATCTTCAACGTTAATAAATGACTCAATTAAAAGCGTGTGTGTACCAACGAGAAACAAACAAAGCTCTANGAAACAAAAAAAGCGCGGAAAGAGGAGGGGGGGGGGGGGGGTAGCTTTGGTAGTTTAAGTAAGGCTAAATTAATAGTCTCAAATTATTTCAAGGCTTGAATTAAATTATTCTTATTCTTAAAACATCTTGGCACCAAAATCATTTTAATCGTCTGACTGAATACCAAACTAACATCGTTATTTCAAAAATATCGTTACAGTCTTGATCGTTTAACTTATTTCCAGACTGGGTAGGTTTTCATTCAAGCTATAAACTATTTGCCACTACCGACTTGCTAGGCCTGTCATAGTTTCATATGTCTTACACTCTAACTTGAGGACAGACACAACAACCAGTCCCCAGCCGTTGATTCATCACATCTCTGTGAAAGGGTAGACCCACATTTCATGCTCCCAACTAAGCCAAGGTGTCGGACTATCGATGAAGTAGCTAAGTACCTATATTAGTTTTTTCTGCAGAGGCCAGATAAATTTAAGATTAAATAGAAACCAATGTTGAAACATGTTTCCCTGTCGCCAGTCAAACTATTCGTACACAGGTTATTTGATGTAACGAGATTCATATTCAAACATATTCATTAATAATTTATCACTAGTTTTAAGTAAATCTAAATATTGTGATTGTGTCTAATAATATGAAACAATTGTACACGCCTTTGACAGCTTGTGTAGAAATGTTAGTTTCATGTAACTCCGAGAACAAGCCCGTATCCAGAACTATCTTCATCTCAAGACTAAACAGAGGGGGGATGAATCTGACCGGCACGGAGACAAAAATATGTCAACATTTCGTACAAAAATATATTGAATTAGACCCGTTCTTGAATTCACTAATAAGTGATATACTTTTATGAATTTTATTAGAAAATATATTAATTTTACAATTATTATTTTTTGTAAAACTAATACATTTTCTAATAGAAGTAATAAAAATTATATCAATTATTACTGAAGCAAGCAAGATTTAACTGTAATTTTTTTAAATAAATGTTGACACATTTTTATCTCCGTGTGTGGAGGAATTCCTGACTTAGTCTGTAGTTCAAGTGACTTTAGTCTCCAGTGCTACCAAACGTGCTAACTATAAACTGACCACACGGCGACCGGTTTGAAACTACCCAGAACAACCAAACATATTTTAATGAAATAATGGAATAAATACACACTCTTGGAACTAAAAATATAGTTCTCACAAATTTAACCATCAATTTTCATTCAAGAAAGTCTATTGTTTTTTATATTTTTACAAAAATCAATAATTTTTGTTTATATGTCAGCCCCGAAAGGCCCCCCAGATACGTGGTTGTTCGTGAACCAATCAACCTATAAATACGTCGAGTCCCCGCCCCACTAGTGTACCTGTGTGGATGGTCCAGACTAAACAACAGGGAGACGGGGCCCTACTACCAATAATACGATGTTTGTACCAGCTATTTGTACATAGAATACAGGAACTTAGCATTAAAACTCATTACGCAACCATATAATCAAATCTAGGTTCACCGCTCCGACCTCTACGCATCGTAAGTTAGGTTATTCTAGTACGGGCGAGGAAAGTATACATTAAAGAAAATGTACCCTCATTTGCATGAAAGGAGAGTGAATAAGAACCCCAACCTCCCAACAATGTTGCATAGGTAAGAATTTAACAATGAAAGTCACAGTTTATGTGGCAAATTACGGACTGAATGAGAGTTTAAGTTGGTACCTTATGGAATATCGCTGAGAAAGAAAGAAGTGATGTCAGTTGGCGTCAGCTGAATATACTACACTAATAAACATATTGCAATGAAATGGGACACGGCTCATCATGGGATTAACAGACAGTGTGTGTGTGTGTGTGTGTGTGTGTGTGTGTGTG
>CABFOW010006482.1:9585-31638 GCA_902141385.1 Timema californicum | reverse complement strand
GTTAATGTTTTTAGATTTTTTTTGTATCAAATTGTTGCATGGCTTATAAGCTAAACGATGTTCTGGAAGGAAAGGGGATGGCAAGAGCTTCAGACTGGTAAAGCCTACCTGTATGTTAGTGTTACCCATTTCACTTTCGTCAAGTTGAGTGTGCAGTTAATCACATGTGTGTGATCCTCAACAGTGCTTTTTAATATTATTAGTAATTGTTTTATTTTAATAAAGACATTTCCTCACATGGCTTTTTCTGTGAAACAACTTTGGACTTTAGAAGAATGATTGTGCATCATAAACGAAGTGGAGAAAACCCCATCATATAAGAGAAATGACATAGCCAAGGGACTATGCCTGCCACCACCAACCCTAAGCACAATTATTAAGAAGAAAAAACAAATCAGAGAGCAGGCTGATAAGTATGGTACATCAGCAAAGAAGAGAAATAAAGGTAAGGTGTCTACCTACAGCGAGCTGTAAAATGTCTTCTCTATCTGGTACCAGAAGGCCAGTGCATCAGACATTCCTGGGGAAACTGACTTTTCGGGAACAGTATTTTAACAAAAGTTAGAAGAATTCATTTCGAAAGAGCTAAAACTTGTTTCAAGTTCAAAGAAATCATTATTACGTATTTTTAAGTTCATGCTATAAAACAATAAAGGTGTTTATATGTGAAATCAAAGTTTTCTCAAGAACTCTTAATAATACTCGTATATTATAACAAAATCCGTGTTTTACAGGAAAAATTTCCTTTACAAAACCTTAGATAATACTTAGTAAATGTTGTACCTTTGAGGACTGTAGCTATATTGATATCTAAATAATTTATAATCGCTGCAGCAGATGGTGCTCTCTACTACATAGCTTTAAAAACGATTATTGAAAAATAGATTTACCTTGACTCTAATAATAATTTATCTTTAAGCCCAAATGGATGTAGAATAAATTGACCAAACCTTCTATTGGTACTGTTACTACTGCATTTGACACATGTTTTAAAGACTTTTGGTTGCTGTATGTTGTTACTGCTCTTCTACTGTCACATAAATTTAGTACAGGGCTCATACTCCACATTCAAGTCTATTTTAGGGACATTAGGGTACTTTCAAGTAATAAAAGAGACCAAATAGGAATCTCATAAAAATTTTGGAAACAAAAAGTCACTCAAAAGCAGATATTAAAAAAACTTACCACCAAGCTAGTTAAGGTCAAACAAAAGAAAATTCTAATAGGGCCTCTACACGATCAGTCAGATTGGCAGTCCGACTGGCAGTATGAATCAGTATTTATAACAAGGCCGTACACAGTCAATCTTCACATAGTTATCTTTATCAATCTAAAGCTCCTACATGCAACGTGCAACAACATGGATAGTAAGAAAAAGGTGTGTGTAGCCCATGTTTGCTACTGAGACTGAAGGAAATACTGACGAGCATACAAACATGGTCAGTATTACTGCCAGTTTCTCCCACTACTTGCAAAACTGATTAAGAGATGCTGATGTGATCACAAAATTCGAATCACATCAGTATTTTTGTAAGTCCCCTCCTATCAGTCCATCAGTACTGCTCCTTCGTGATCAGTCAGACTGTAAGTATCAATTAATACTTTATTAATACGGACAGTCTGATCGTGTAGTGGCCCTATCTCTCTTTTCAATGCACTTTAACTCTTTAAGTTCGATTTTTAGCGTGTATTTTAACTTTAACTCAACAGTGAAGTTCATAGATAATTTTATGCATTTATCAAAAATTTAGATTTTTTTTATATGACCCTGAATGGGATATGGTTGATTTTTATTTATAGTCAAAATACAGAAATATATATACAGTACTTTTACACCTCTACTTGTTATCATTTCTTTTTAATATATACCTTAAATATTACATATCACATTTAGCTTTGGTTAACAGCTAAGTGGTCCTTTTATTACTTTAGTTTTTTTCTTGGCTAACCTATAAAAAAGTGAAGTTATTAGAGGTGGGTTTTTTCCCCTCCAACGTCTTTGCTTCTATGTATGTTTCTTTATTAGCCTTGTTCTCTTCAAGTTTTAAAGCTTTATATCCTTCGAAAGGCCCATGAGTTACCTGCAGTTCGCCAAAGCTTTTTTATTTTCAGTGCAAATGTAATACATAATGATGTTTGCTCAAGGAGTTGTTTTACGGCTGGACTCTTTATTCTGGGTTTCTTTTCTTTTCATAACAAAATTATTCATCGTATTATTAAAAGTCTTCTTTTAATCACTTTCTAACCTTAAGTCTTAAAGTTTCTTCTTTTGATAGTTATCCTTCTCTCTTCTTTTCTGCTTTAAGTTTCCAAGCTTGGTTTCCTTTAAGTACTGGTGATAATAAATTCTTGTAGTTTTTCCATTGCTCTTTAGTTATTGGAACACAAGCAACTCTAATGGCCTAAAACTTAAAGGCGTTTATGATATTCAATGACACCTAAAAACCTTAATGAGCCCTTCAAGAATCTTAGTCTCGGGATGGAAAAAAAAAGTGGCCTAAAGGTAGATTAATAGGAAATAATAAAGCTACCACAAGAAATGAAAGAAATGTCAACCAAAAGGGAAAGAGTCCAGGGCAAAATATAATTTAAAAAACTTAACATGGGAAAATCTAGAAGAGGCAGTTTAACGTAGTAACCAATTTTTAAGGCCATCATGTCTGAATTGCAGCAACCGACTTAAAAATTATACTGAAAATCATACAACACAAATTATTCAAAAAAATGTCATATACCCATTTTTAGGGACTTTTAAGGACTTGGGTTAGAAAAAAAAAGGGGGGAGAGGAGGGGTACTTTGTTTAAGTTTAGGGACCAAGTATGAGCCCTGATATAGTGTCTTGCTGCTAAGTTTGTAATACTATAAATATTTTATTGTAATAATTCACTTTTAAAATATGATTTAAAAAAATTTAACATAAAAAAATCTATGAAAATGTCCTAGAGCGAGCCTTATTTTCCACACCTCTAAAAAGCATACTTTTTCAAGGGTTTTCCAGGATAAAAATCTTTTTTACTGAAAATACTTAAAAATTTAAGTCAAAAATATTGTGCAAAAAATGTATATTTTATGATTTTCCAGACCTATCCTTTATGGGAATGTAAAGGTGTTTTTTTTTATCTCCTAAATGCACCTGTGTCATAAGCACTTTATGTGTTTGAGTCCATGAGTGTGTTTGTGTATCGTTCTATTTGAAAAGAAAAGGTTCTAATAAACAAATAAAGATTAATGTGGTTGTTAATTTTAGATAGAGTTCCACATTTATCGTTCGCCTTCCATCTTTATTTTTCAGATCCCTGATAAGAACGATGAATCAAGCTTTACTGTATAAGTAAACCATATTATCTTGATCAAGAAAGTACTTGGAAATACAAATCAAATATTATTCTTTACTAATTTTATTTATAACATGTTTGTATTTTTATATTTACCATAGTGGGAAGCTGTGTTGCAAGTTTCACACTCCCTCGTGATGAGTCCCAATAGAATATAACCTAGTTTCAGGGAGTGATAGGTAACAATTAATTTCTTCATGGGGTGGTTATTAACTCTTTGTCCAGTGGCAGGAATGTAAAATGTAAACTTGGTTTTTCTTTTCATTGTCAAGTTATAATACAAACCCTTTTACTTAATCTATAGTATTAGGAGCTCGAAAAATCATTGCCGCACTTACAAAAGTATTTCACACACACGCACACTTTGTCATTTCAATTAGAAAGAGATGAAAGAAAACTAAGAGACTTCTATCTCAAGGTAAAGAGGGAAGCTTGCTGCTAGTTCTCAAATATCTTAAAATTTTCTGTTGTAAGTCTATCCAAAAATTAATGTATTTCAAATACAGTAATTTTTTTAGGTATTTGTTAAAGAAAGGCTGGATCTAAAACACTTTTCCATCAAGTCCATGGTCTCAAAGCTCTGCAAATATGTTTAAAATGTCTTTGAAAATTATCTAATGTCACATTTCCATGCATTTTTTTATTAATACGGCTCGAAACTATGTGGTTAAGTAAAAATAGCCATGTAGGAGGAATTATTCAACTTTATAGTGGCGTAATCCATATTTTGAAATAACGCAACCTAGTTTTAAATATTACATTAGCGCTTAACATCTACACTGCAATTGTTCACACACTGAGGTGGTCTCCTCAAGATCAATTCTCGAAACAAGTAAGAATCAAGGATATGCAGGGAACAAGTTTGACAACCTTGATTTTTTTAAATAATTCATGTCTACTTGTAAAGTAAATTTTATACAACCATATCAACACTCATCTCAACTACAAAGAAATTATGGAATAGTGTTTCAAGAACCTGGGAGATTGTATTTAATGAAGATGAAGGAAAATTGTGAAAAGTCAAAGGCAAATTTCCCCAAATTAGATTTATACGCAAAAAAAAAGAACAAGATCAATCTTGTGCATTTACAAAAAAACATGGCAAGCCCATACAAACACTAAATTACAGTAAAAATATACAAAAATACTTTGAAGGAAAGATTATTTTCCGGCAAGTGTGTCATATGCTTGAACTAAAATTTTAGATCAGTTCCTGTAATTTGTCAACGAATTTGTTTTCAGTTTTAAAACATTTCCCATCTATCCCCCAAACCCCACCCAACTGAAAAAAAGCTCATAGTAAAAAGGTAAAAATTAAGTGTTATAGTGGGTCAATCTAACATATTTTAATGATTGGGAAAGGGGGAACCAAGAAAAGCCATGCACACAAATTAAGGAACTTGCCTTAAGGTTTGGGGTCAGTTTAAGTCAATGATTTACCCAGACAAACCAAGCTTTATCGTGCATACAAATTAACTGAAAAGAAAAAATATATAGTAAATTAACTTATTTTCAGTTTCATTAATTAAATTTCCAGTTTAACACAGCCAGATAGGACAAGTATTTACAAATATTATAACATCTAACAGATGGTTTTCTTTACATTTTTTTTAAGAGCACCAGGTTAAAAAGTCACTGTTCAAAGTTAAGAGGGATAGCCAGCACACTTAACAACGAAGTAAAAATTATTTAGATAATACACTAAAAACCACAAACCCATTTTAAAAGTAAGCTTTCACTGCTCTCAATATGTCTTTAAAAGTTTGTTTCAAGTGTTTTCAGTGCTTTAACTAAACAATTTCTATTCCAG
This sequence comes from Timema californicum, assembly GCA_902141385.1. Lineage (NCBI taxonomy): Eukaryota > Metazoa > Arthropoda > Insecta > Phasmatodea > Timematidae > Timema > Timema californicum. The sequence continues at coordinate 26,492 of CABFOW010006482.1, read as the reverse complement.
TATCACTCGGGTATATGTGCTGGCTATCCCTCCTCATTTAAATCAAATAAATAGTTTGGGTGAGCTAAGCAGATTAATCACATTATTACCTAAAGCTATGTAAAAACATTAGTTAAATAGTTTGTGCTATAAACAATGTGACCGGGGTTGTATACAAGCAATAATGGTTTACTTGAGGTTACAATTATAGTAGTTGTTGAAACTAAATGAACCATAAAGGAGAAACAAGAAAGCACACAGTAACATTTATTTGTATTTAACTTTTTTTTCCATTTAATCAAAAGATAAGCTCATAAACTTACACATAAGTAAGCTTGTTGAGAACTTGTCAACAAATCACACACAATTTAATATTGGAATAAGAGACCAAAAAAAAATCTCAATATTGAAAAGAAAAAGTATGTTGATCTTGTGTAGAAACTAATTTCCCTCAACAAACACATATAAAATAAACAGATGTGTTCTAAGTGGGAATATGATGGTTTTCTTTGTTGGATAGTTCATGTGGGGCAAGGGACTCACCACATGTGTACAGGTGAAGTCCTCCAAATCCACGCTGATCCCCCCATTCTCCAGTAGGACCTCCGCCATGTGATCCCGCTCATCATCTGGAAACCCGTGAAAACACACACGGGCTCCCTGGAGTGGAAGCAGCTTGTGACAGGCCATCTAAAATATAAAACATTGCCTTTCAGAGACCGACACTACTTCATTTTAATATATATTATGTATCATCAATTTGGGTCATACTTTTTATGTTATAGTTAGCAATAATACTGGTATAGTTTGTCAAGCATTTAGTACGGCTTAACGCAATCTGAATAAAGAGCCTTTATCCCAACTGTTTTCCCTGGAGTAGTTTTCAATAATGATTTTGAAGTCTTAAAATCTGCCCTCATCACTATTTCCATGCTCTGAATCATAGATGGGAATAGCTGGAATATGAACCACCAGGGTTCGAAGAATTAGAGAATACATTAAATTACAAACCTTATACTATTTGCTCAAAAATAACAAGCACTCCAAAAATCAAACTTAGTTAAAAGTTAAATATCCCACATGGTAATTTAAAGGCTGAGTCATTAGTTTAAACTTGTCTCCCTACCATGTCGTCAGTAAGAGCATTGATGGCTGGGTCATTTCGACGCTCCCAGCAGGTGTGAACCCAGGACTCTGCCATAATGGGCACCCTGAAGGTGACGGCGTATTGATACTTGTCCCCACCACTTTGATTGGCTATTAGGTGAGTCACCTTGCTCACCATGTCCTTGCGGATGCTGCCACCCATGTTGTGGATTAAGCTGATCAGTCGTGTCTGTAACAAACAATAAAAGCAAGGACCATACAAGCAGGTTTGTTTAGAAGAAATTTAATATGTTTTGAATACAGGCATATATTGCTTTACAAATTAGAGAATAACTTATGCCAGACAAATGTCACATACTTAGAAAATGCAATGAGTTGATTTGGTTTCTGATACCAAAATAAGGTTTTAAAGATTTAGTTACCAACTTTTGAGTAATCAGTCAAAGGGACAGAACAGGTGATCATACACACTGTATATTTATTTTACAGACAATAGAAGCATGTTCAGTCAAAACATGTACACACATTTATTTAGCTTATACTTTTAGGGTTTATTTTTTAGAATGTTCTCTAAAATGTTAAACATATCATAACTACCAACAACAATCATACTTTTTTCAGTCATTTTAGAACAATTTCTCCTACTATTGATTATAACATAAAATTTCATAAAATATTCTTCTTTGTGTTTTATGTATTTTTATGTCTCTTGATTTGAAGAAGGAATATTCCCAAAAATGCAAACAATGTTTATCTGTGGAAATGTGAAAAGAGCAAAAAATTAAGGAGTGTGTGTTTGTTCCATCGAGGGCTAACCTAGCTATCCTTTCAGGCTGATTTCCTTCACTAGCACTTGTTTGGATTACTATACAATGTTTCTACAATGTCTTTATACATAACTTTGTAATATTTAAAATTAAATAAACTAAATGATCAGAATTGGTGAGTGGCCTAGTTGGCGATCAATAATTGGCATCAGCATGAGTGGCAAAATAGTTTATTGGCTCAGCCCTAATCAATATAATATCCAGAATGGTAAATTTGTCGATATGAGCTTTGAATGAAACAAAGATTACACTGAAAATTAAAATTATAGTACGGATCATTAGATACTCTGGTTGGTCTCTCACCAATTTATTATCGTAACTTGTAATATATAAAAGTGATCAAAATATATCAATCATCAATAAGAGCAGATGAGAACATTCAGGAATAACGATTTTTTTATTTTGCCGTAGAAACCGACAGCACTCACCAGCTCATCCTTTTTGCGAAAGCCAGTAAAGCAGACAATGAGACCACACATGGCCATGGTGTAGAGGGGCCGGGCATTGTTTGGGAGACCCTCCCCTCTTTCTGAGCACTGCTGAAGCGCCGTGGGGCCAAGCACCCTGAAAACAGATTATTCAATCTTTCTTACTAATTCTCTAAATAAAGTGGCTAACTGGATATAATAGATCAATACACTCCTGGAAGGAGATTGTTTAATTCTGGGTTTAGCCTAAAATATTTGTTTATAGGTCAGGCCTAATATTAGAATAGCCCAGACTACAAGATTTAAACTCCGAACTACCCTTCACTGGAAATCCAGTCTATTACAAGAGTGTTGCCTTTGATGGCATGATCATGGGTAGATCTACGGCGGAAGCTTTTCATCTTAAAAAAAACCTTGATCAGAGTTGGACAGCCCAGCTTTAATTATTGATAGTTCAGATATTCAAATTCTTCTTACCCCCTTGGTTTTCGATCTTGTTTATGAATAATAAGTTTGAAAATTCAAATAAACAGTTGTTTTTTATTAACAAAGTCTACTAGGAATTAGAATAATTATAAAATATATTACAAAGCTACAAAAAAAAAGGACAGTTTGAATCACATTGTAATTTAATGATTTAATAATTAATATATTTCATATTTTGAGTAAAACAACATTTTTCTATATTTTTTTGTAATTTACTAAATCTGACTTATTCCCGTTCTTTTCCTACCACTTTAAATTCCCGGCTAATTCCAGTTTTCCCTGATTTTCCCAGATTGTAGACACCCTGTCAAACAGTATACATTGAGATTTTTTATGAAATGTAACAAAGGTAAATTAATAACTCTCAAGCAACTTACCTCAACTTAACTTTAATAAAAGTTTTTATAGTATTTTTCAACAGTTTACTAGTAATTTTCAACAAGAAAAGGACTAACAGACCAAGATGTCCAAAAAAAGGGACCTTTAAAGACCAACTTTTAAAAAAGAGACTTTTAGGGGCTTTTAAGGGACATATTTTAAAAAGCTACATGCACAAGATGTACATATATATTTTAAAAATTACACATGTTTTATATATATGAATGAAACGTTCTCGGACTTAGTATCACTAAGCAATGATATGGAACATCATAACATCTATAGCACCTTTGTTCGGACCGGTGGATGGCCTCGTACACCGGCCCGCTGAAATCTCCGACCACATATACAGTGTCCCATGATCCATCATTTAGGAACTCTGCGCCAGTATCAGAAGAAACCACTGGCACACCAAACCTCTGAAATATAAACATTACAATTAGTTATACATATAAAGTAACAAAATTTACTATCTATCTGAGTAATTTTGAAACCAAGCAGGCTATAATATTCTGACTGAACCATCTTAAAAATGTGGACACAATTCTTACCTATGAATTTAAAAAAAGGAAAAAATCTCTAAAAATGAATGGAATTTAAACTCCAGAAAACTGTGTGGTAAGAGAACATGTTTATTAAAAAGCACACGTGTGAGATTCTGATTTGTGGTATGTAAAATGATTGGATTTCACTAAATCAAAGGTTGGCTTTTAGATTCAGTTACTAACTTAAAATATTTCTGTTTGGTTAAAAATGTTAACAAATCAACTTTAATTTAGTAGTATGATGGGAGTGCCCTCTCACCATTACTATTTGTAATGGTAAAGGTCATGACAAAGTGGCAGGAATACTCGGGGAGGAAGGAATGAAAGCCATGATGTTTGCTGATGACTTGATGATATGGGGGGAGAAGGAAGAGGAAGTACCGGAACAGTTACAGGAATGGAATGAAAAAGTGAAAGAGCGTGGAATGAAAATTAGCATGGCAAAGTGTGAAATGATGATAATGACAAGAGGATAAAGCCTAGTAAAGCTATAAAGTTGGATGTAGTAGAGCTGAGAAAAGTATAGAACGTAAAATATCTTGGAAGTGTGATTGAGGCTAAAGGTGGAAGTAGAGAGGATTTAATTAGAAGAGGATAGAAGGGAGAATTCTTTTATAGGTGTATGGGCATACTTTGTAGCCAATGGCACATATGCAGCAGAAACATGAACATTGAGTGTAAGAGAGACTAGGAAAGTGGAGGCCATGGGAATGAAGTTTGTGTGCATGTTAGCAGTCACGAGGCAAAACAAGATTAGGAATGAAGTTATCAAGGAAAGAGGAGAGGGGGCATACAGGGTGTACATGAGATAGTAGAGGAAGGAAGACTGAAACGTTATGATGTTATGTTAGAAAGTAATTTATTCAGGAAATAGTGGGGGTACAAGGATTAAATGAGATAGTAGAGGAAACAAGAATGAGATGGTATGGGCATGTAATGAGGATGGAGGAAATGAAGTATGTAGGAAAACGACCACAAAGGAGGACAAGAAAAATATGGGAGGAGCAGATAACAGAAAGTTTTCAAGTGAGAGGAGAAGAGTGGAAGCAATTAAAGGAGGAAGATAGGTGGAAGGATAGAGGAAGACGGAGGCATTTTACTAAACTGGCCGAAGGATGTAAAAGTGTTTGATGATGTTGATCATGTAACAAATTGGAAAAAAAAGAAAAAAATACATAGTTTGCTTAGACATTGTTTCTTTTTCTATATATTTAAATATTTTTCTTTAATTGAGGGAATGTTTTGCTATAGGAATCTTATCAATAAATTACATTTAAATTAACAAAAGTGACCATAATTCAAGATTAAATGGTTAAGTGGTCAATTTTGTTAAAATTTAATATTTTGTTATATTTTGCACAAGTATTCAAAAATGTTACAGTAAACTCTTAATATATTTTATAGCCATTTTAATGGTTTAAGTTAAAGTTAGTAAAAACATGTGTTGTGAAATTTTGGTGTTTCTCGTTATTAGTAGGTTACTCCTTAATTGTGTGATCTGGTATCTTTCTTAGATTAAGTTATAAAGTTTTCATTTTATTGTGTAAAAGCAATATTTCAATAATATTCAAATCAATAAATTCAAGTGGGAGGCATATGTGTGCAAACAAGTAAGATAAAATAAATATTTGTTCTAAGAGAATACCTTAATTATAACTAAGTACTTTAAATAAATACTTTATGATATGTTCAGTAAACAATTAGGTTACTTATAATAGTTTAGTTGTTATTAAAGATCAAATATTGCCAAGAATCTAATTTTGGGCTATTTAAGCTAAACACAAATAAAAATGTTGTGGCTAGTTTTCCTATTATTTTTTCATCATTCCTATTATGTTTAACATCATGGTTATTAACTTAATACCAGGTACAAAAGTTTCTATATTTATATTATTTTTCAGCAACGAGTCTTACCACCTGTTCAGGTTATACACATATATAGTAACCACGTTAATGTATTAGGGATAAGGAAGGCTGAAATGTAGAAAAATTGTACCAACATTTGTGTGGTGGGATAGTGGAAGACCTAATAGGGAAAACGACCCTCAGTACACCCAACCAGGATTCGAACCCCAATTTCCCTGTTATTGACAATCCAGTCTATTGCGAGAACAACTCCTTGGATCATGTGGTTACCGATGCAGGTCATATACATTTTAAATCTATTTCTATTTGGTTGAGTATTGTAGGCTGAGCCATTTCAATAAATTCTACTTATAAAGTAGACACAGCAAAACACAGTGTATCGCAATGTTCATGATGTGAGATATACATAATTATGTTCAACTTGCACACATCAAAAATTCAGGCAGAAAATAAGGCTCTGTATGTGTGCGTGTGTATCAGCTATAAATAGGCTTATAAATTTCTTAAAAATAGCAAAATGAGATCACTTAAGGTCAAATTGGATTTTGATTCTCCCCATCGCTATCAGGCAGACAATTTTAAAAATGGTTTTACTCGAGAATGACAAAAATTGCCTTTTAGTGTAAATAAACAGGCTTTTACAAAAGTAGGTTGAGGTAGAAGTCCCACCCCTTCCCTTAACCAAACCCCCCAAACAAGCTTACTCAGAGTGCAAATTACCTAGAAAACGTAAGATACAATAATTCTTTTACTTTTCAAACAAATGTTTTAAAATTGTCTAGTTGTAAACTAACTTCAAATAACAAAGATTTTTTACTTGTCTGTAAAGGTATGTTCATTGAAAGGAGGTAATGGGGTAAGTAAGGGATTTGGGGAGTGATAGTAACCAAACTTATAGCAAATGATTTGAAAGTGAGTTGTTTCACTTAGAAGTGTTGTTATCAATGAGGACCGCAACTAGCCCTCCCCAAGGACTACACCCGACTCAAGGAGTGCAGTAGTGAATCTCCCACAAGGTTGAGTGTCTGGGGTATAGTTTGTCTAGTCAAATTGAAATAGTGTGTATAATATATTCACAACCTAAATTTACTTGGAGGACAACTCAAAAAGTTAATAGATATAGTTCATAATGTATCGCTACCCCAACAGCTGACATCTGTTACTTTGGATAACTGTAGTGAAAACATATGGTAATGTATGGATATGATAGCTAGCCACCGTAATTTAGGCCAATATTATTTATATATTTATTTGAGGTTCGGCACAAAGCTTATTTATCGTTTGATTCCACTTGAAAAAATTATTCACAACACCTTCACAAAAGGTCTAACGAACATAGCTTCAAGGTGGCGACTGACGAATTTACACCATGTAATTTATTATTATTTAGCACCGCATCTTACTGCACGTTCGGGTTGTATGCTTTTTTAAGTACTAATTACGCTAATGGATTAGGAATTAGGAAGGTTGAAATAGAGGAAGTGAATCCGCATTTGTGAGGAGGGAGAGTGGAAAACCATTTAGGAAAAACCACCCCCAGTTCACCCGACCGAGATTCGAACCTCAATCTCCCCGTCCTCATTTATTTATATATTTGAGGTTCGGCACAAAGCTTATTTATCGTTTGATTCCACTTGAAAAATTATTCACAACACCTTCACAAAAGGTCTAACGAACATAGCTTCAAGGTGGCGACTGACGAATGTACACCATGTAATTTATTATTATTTAGCACCGCATCTTACTGCACGTTCGGGTTATATGCTTTTTTAAGTACTAATTACGCTAATGGATTAGGAATTAGGAAGGTTGAAATAGAGGAAGTGAACCCGCATTTGTGAGGAGGGAGAGTGGAAAACCATTTAGGAAAAACCACCCCCAGTTTACCCGACCGAGATTTGAACCTCAATCTCCCCGTCCTCAGCAGTTGAGCTCAACACTACTGGCGCGTTAGCCAACTACACCCCCTAGGCGAGTAAACCATGTAATTTTATGTGACGGAAACAAGTTATTTACAATGATGCACCCACACAGTGGATAAAAATATTTTATTCAGTTAAATATTTTGAAATACAATCAAATATTAATCGTAAAATAATGTTATGTATATTAAATAAATGACAAGTATTTTCTTTTTTCCAAGTAAATACAATGCCTGTATTAAACGTTATTGATGTATGCACTATATTATACATCATAGATAGCATTCCAAAACTAAGAATAAGCACTTTCAATTATGTTTAAAATATGGTTTCGGATTGAATAAAAATAAATTATTAAAAGTAATAAAATAGTGTGAGAAAACTTAAGTTTAAATTATTTAAAAATGTAGAATATAACATGTAATTAAAAAATTTAACATTTATAACAAAAAGAGTGATTTTTTATAAGTGTTGGCAACCCAAAACCTAAACATATGATTTTTGAACTGTCATCCAGGTAAAAACCTATCATGATCAAACTTTACATACATTGTTCGGACCAGGTTCTAAGAATGTCCCTACTAAATGTCATTAAGATGTGTTTATGCATCTGGCAGTTATCACTGAGCAAAGATCCAGAGAGATGAAATGCCAGACGGTCAAGAACCGAACCCTGCTTAGCTAAGTCAATTTATTTTGAACTTTCATTTGAGGAGAGCTAGAGGAGTTATTATTATTATTATTATTATTATTATTATTATTATTATTATTATTATTATTATTATTAGTATTAGTATTAGTATTAGCACCGCATCTTACTACCCGTTCGGGTTATACGCACTTACGCTAATGTGTAATGGTAGGGTGATTGTGAGATGAAATGAAGGACCTACAGTTTAACGTGGAATCCTAACCACGGTGGAGGCCTGGCATTCCTCACATTCACAAGATGTCTTGTCAGAGGTGAAGGAAGGGTTTGGTAATCAGATAAATTTTTGCCGGGACCGAGGATTGAACCCCGGCCGCCAGCACAGAAGTCTGACACCTTACCCCTAGACCGCCAGGTCACCCAGAGAGCTAGAGTTCATAAGGCTCAAACCACCAGGCACAGAGATAAAGGTATTGGTCTCGTCTCATCTGATTTTCCAACTACAGGGATTTTGGGGTTCAAAAATCAATGAGAAGGATTAAAGTGGGTTTTTTTTCCTATATGGGTTTATCACTCTCCCACCATAAAGTAAATTTCCTGACAGATTTTATCTATTTCAAACATACCTCATTGGTGTAAATATGTACATATTTATGACAGATGCTAAGCCGCGAAAACCCAAAAAAACGCTGTAGAGATTATATGATTCAAACTTGTCAAATGTTCTTATTTAAATTTAAACATATTCACCTGAGCAGCTGATATGACGTTAGCATCGGTCCTCGTTTTACCAACAAGGCATATGCGGGTATCCAAAGACTCGCGTATTGGCACTGAAAACAAAATGAAGACCACATTAATACCAGCATCCACAAATTTATGTTATGAAGCAGTATCTAATAAGAAATAGTTCACAATAAAAACCTTAGATTAAGCAAGCCTAAAATAATAATTTTGCCAAATGGATTAATATAATATAAAAGGCCAAAATATGTTCTGATTTAAAATAGTTTTTGATCCAACTTGGTTTTTGTGAAGGAGTCATGCACATGGGTGAGTGAGAAAGACTTGCACATGATGGTACCAGTTATTGGCAGCAAGCCATAAAAAGCTAGAAAAATGAATACTACTTTCATCTGAACCAGAAATCAAGCATGAGCTCAAACAGATCACTGCCGCTCAAATACAAATATGTTTGATTTGTATCACTGTCATTGTCAGATGTCAACACAGTTGAACAAACTTCTATCACAGCTATTTATAAGCACTTATATTGTGGAACACTTTTATGACTGAAGGGCTTTCAGTGCGGCTTGGAAAGAGACAATGACTGTAAATATCCTATATTTATTTTACAGTATTTATTTCAATGTATAAATTCCATCTGTGTAGTTGCAGACATGTGTGTAAATAACACAAATTTACCACATTGACACCTAAATAATAATAATAGTATGCGGGCGACCCACACTGATGATCAGACTAAATTTCAAGCTCATATGGTCTGGTTTGATGTGGACAAGGAGGTCTGGTTCGAATCCAAGCTGGGTATACTGAGGGTACGGATTAATCTTAAATGCTCTAACGTCCTCTCTTAATGCAATTGCAAGTCGATTTCCTCTAAATTCTGTCTTCCTAATACCCACCTTTTTTTAATTAGATGTAGTCTGAACAAATAGTAAGACACAAAGCAAACAATCAAAAACAGTGAACTATTATAGCTTATAGCACTATATTATAAGGCTTATCACCACTCAATAACCCCCTTTTGTGTGGCCTTACCCTTTTTACCCTTAGTAGCTTTTAAAAAAGCAGAATACGCAGATTAACCATTAGGAACATAACTATGCTTTAAGTGTGGTTTTCTACATTCTTTGAAAACAAAATAATTTATATCAATATAAGGCCGGCCCCACACGTACAGGTTCACAATACGGTGACGCCTAATCGGTTTGACCTGTCCAGTCTTACCTGACAAGTCTTCTGCCCCTACACTATTCAGGTTTGTTTACCTGTCATAATATCACAGTTCTACTCTGATCTTGTCGCAGTAACTTTCTTTCGTTCTTTCTTAAAATTGTTTAGTAGATTATTTTTCTTTTTCACTGTCACGCAATTTTCCCCCAGATCTAAAGTCTTCAGCAATTGTGCTAATCTGTCGTACACTGCCGCTTTCCGTCCCTGATTCACATATTCTTTGCTTTTTAACCTCCCAAAGACAGGTTTCATTTTTATACATCTCCAAAAATACAATTGTTAATTTATTACTGTACTCTTTTGAAGCTACAATTTCTGTAGTAAACACTTTATTTTAAAATAACTACTTTAAATTGTATTTAAATAATTGAAAAAATCATTTAAAGGTTGTAAATTAAACCCTATAATATACATCTGTATGATAATTAATTAAAATACAAATTTAACTACACTTAATACACTATTGGACTACTAAAACTTATTATTGACTTACTAATTTAATAGCTGACATACAGGTATTGCACTGCAAAGTTAACCAAGAACTGACGGCCTTACCTGTGTATGCCACTCCACGATTGTTTCACCCGACAGGTGACAATATCAAGCTATGTTTGATTTTCAACAGGTCTCAAAAAATAACTGAACAGGTCAACCAGTTTTCCCCTAAATAATCAGTTTTACCTGTTAGGTCAGACAGGAGAGGTGTCACTGTACAATAAACCTGTACGTGTAAGTGCCCTTAACAGATCTGTTTTTATGTTAGAGTAATTATGTTTCAATTTTGTTTTGTTTTTTAAATATGGCCTCAATTCCACTGTATTCTAATGAAGACTAAAAAAACCACACCACAGTTGTGATACCTGGTTCGAGCTGTATTAACTACATTTTGTGGGGTGTGACAGAATCTCAATGTGATCTCTTTACAGTAAAACACATTTTGTTGTCAATGACATATGTTCAAATGTTTTGATCCTTATTTTTAGTGTATGTGTATGTAAATCATGTCTCACTAGATGAAACCAATGGAGTGTTCTTATTATCTAGCTAAGTAGATATTTATAATATTTTGTGTTTAAATAAAGTTTTGGTTCTTTTACATTGTGTAGACCTATCATTTTTGCTACTAATGTAGATACTATTTTCAAATTAAATTATTTTGTTTATCTTTTCCCTGCGTTGCTATTAAATATTTAACTTAAAACTACTGAAAAATTACGACTTTACACCCTTTAAAAGTTAGATCTTTAAGAATGGCAATAATAATTATATCCAGAATATTTGAAACAAGAAACATGGTGTTTTTAATTTGGTTTCATAAACTGTTCTCATACAGCTACTATAGAATTAATAGAACAGTATATAATATAGGTCTGAATAGTATTTCTCTTTAATGGTGAGTTTTATTAGACTACCCACTAAACTGAGAAATATTTTTTAATTTTTGTCCAATGCTAACACCACCAATCGAGTTGGCTCTCCAATTATTTAAGGTATTTAGTTATTAGTTATATAGATACTAGCCATGGTTGATGTTACAAAGCTGCTAGTGTAATAAAACTATGTTTTAGATCATTTGTATGAAATATGAATATTTATATATAACTTTCAGAATAGTTTTTTCGGTTATTGTTTTGTGAAATTTAATCGGACACCTATTGGCAACTATTGTTCTTCGGTGAATTTGTCCTGAAAGAGGTATAAACTGAACATCTTCCATTTTCCTTGGTCTTGAGCATCTTCCTTTCTTGCTTTGTTAAGCCGAGTTGTCGAGCCGAAAGTGGTTGTGTTATTTGATAGTTCGTGATCTTAATAAAAATCACTCATTTGTAGCTGACGATTTCCGTACGTCCAGCATAGACTCTGCCTTAAAATATGAGTGAAGAATGACCCTGGGCATGGGACAATTCCTGGATAGCTCAGTGGTTAGAGCATTGGCGTACTAAGCCAAAGGTCCCAGGTTCGATTCCCGTGTACAGGTGTCATTTTTCAATTTTCAGAATTGTACATTTTTACTTAAGATATCATAAATAGAAAATTTATCTATAATCATCTTTAGATTAAATAGTGACATAGAATTGCTGAACAGCACTTTTTTTAATAAATTACATAAAAAATCTAAAAGTAAATATTTTGTAACATCAATGGCAGTGTAGAAATTTTTCCCTTTAATAATATGCATGTGTAGGTTGGATAATTGGTGTTTGTACAATCGTAGGTGGCAATTCTTCTCACAAGCCACTGTGTAATCCAATAAAAATAGTATTAGCCTTTTATGTCATTTTTCTTGCCCTTCTTATCTTCAGTCGTTTCCCAGAAGCAATCTACAGGTTGACTTTATAGTTTGTCAAAAACAGTACACTGATGCAAACTATTGAGTGGTTTGGAATGAAGTTAATGTATGAAGTTAAAAGTACCTAATTAGTTTTTATTATTATTAAACATGTTTTTTAGAGGATGTTTAAAATAATTTTCTTTTAATCAAGGCTAGACCTACTTTTATATTTTTAATGTTAGTGACTAGTTTAAAAATGTTAAGCCCAAGTCCCTAATTACTATTCAAAATACCTTTGAAATAGCTTATAGAGGTATAGATATAGTTCAAAACTTTTCTTGCCTATGATAATTGGGGGGCATTATTCAAGGCCTTTTTGTTTTTATGTAAATTTTATCATTGTAACTTGAACTTAAGTAATGTGTTGATTTTATTCAAAGAGCGTTCACACATCTTATTCTCCTTAAATCAGGGGAAAGTATTGTAATGAATCTCATTTTTATATTTCATATTTTTTCCAAATTTAAATATTAATATTTTTTTGTATAGTTTTCTATCCATCTATTCAGCCATTTTAATTTACTTTATTAAATATGTTTTATGTATTTCTATTTGATAATTAGTGTATAAATCAAACGGGTAGTAACACGCGGTGCTAAATAATAATAATGTTTGGTAATTGCGCCATGTTTTAATTGCTAATAGCGCCACACTGGCGTTGCATTTGTTTCATTTGGTACCAACTTTTCCTATTTCAGCTTGTGGAAACTTTCCATAGTGACATCATCCTCCTCCATTCAAGGAGGAAGTTCGGACACAAAGAATGGCCCTCGTTCACTTTCGGCTAAGACTTTGACTGTTTGGATGTTGGTTGAATATAATCTGTAATAATCTATGTAATCCTAATTCATATAACACTAAATATGTTTTTAAAGGATAGTTAATAAGCGGAGGGTATTAATATCATAAAATAATCTAAACTAAAAGTGTTTTAATGGAACAAAATTATATTCAAAGATTTGTAAAATCTACATCTCAGGAGAACATGGTGTCATGGATAACATAATAGTTTAATCATAGCCTCTTCAATAATATATGAAAGTCGCTGGGCAAGTCACATTCACCATAAAGAGTAGCAAATCGTGGGGCATGTACTCCAAAATTAAGAAGACAAAAATATGTGTGTACGCCACAATTGGAGCCCTATTGTGGGCCATGAACGAGTGAACGCCATAATTACAGCTCAACGTAGGGTGGAGTGAAAGCTTCAAAATACTGTGATTAATTAAAAATAGGCTCAGGTTTAAAGCTTAATCAAAAGTATGCAAGTAAATTTGCTTGTTTTTAAATCCAATATTTCCATTAATTTTAAATCAAACCTGTATTTAGTAGGTACTAACTAGTAAAATAATTAACCTGACCATTAATAATAGAAACAATGCGTAACCATTTTATAGGCAACTAATGAAAACAACAACAAAGGGCTTAAACTAATGGCCAGGGGCCCAGACTTTGATAACTTAAAACTTACAACAACAAAAACTCATAATGAATGTATACAACCAAAACAAACACTCACATTACAAGTACAAATGGAAACTAAAAAATGCTCATGCCAGTAAACAAATAAGCTTGCATTCTGCTAAAATAAATATTAGGCTACATTGATTTATATATATCTGATTCATGTTAAAAGCTATCTCCTACCAAAGCAACCATCTCCAATCTAGTTGCAGTCTCTCACCGGTAATGTTTTTTCCAACAATACAGGCAAAGAGAATACTGGACAAAGTTAATTGGCTGCATTATCATTTATCATCTCATTCTTACAACTAACTATGTGATCAAAAAATTAATGTTTTTGAGCATTTGTGTGTTTATAAAATATCTATAATATTTTAAAATATATATTTATCCAACATCAATATTTAAGCTTCATTCAAAAATGGTTAGAAATGAACCAAAAAAACACACCAATAAGATTATCAAAAAATTAATGTTTTTGAGCATTTGTGTGTTTATAAAATATCTATAATATTTAAAAATATATATTTATCCAACATCAATATTTAAGCTTCATTCAAAAATGGTTAGAAATGAACCAAAAAAACACACCAATAAAATATGACTTAAAAATTCAAAATGACAAAAAATGATCAAAAAGTGGCCTATAAAAAGTCTACACAACCACAGGATCAGGAACACAGATTATGTATACATTAAGCTTAATCTATCTATGATATACCCAATAAAAGATGACATCAAAATCTGGGCCTTAAAAATTAAAATATATATATATATATATATACACACATAAACCTTTTTTATTATTTTTACTAAAGCAAAATTACTATCACTTACTCTTTTAATAAAGAAGGTCCAAAAGGTCATATATATATTTTTTTTTTGTGAATTATGAAGTAGATAATCATTTTAATATAAAGGAAAATAAATGCATATAAGGAAAACCTTTGAAACAAAATAAAAAGTAGACCTGAAACAAGTTCAAGTCAAGTTACGCCTAAGATTGCAGCGCACTATCATTATCGGAGATGATCAGTCAATACTTGGATCAGTGAACAGCTACACACTTTGCTAATCAATGTAGATAAGCTGAATATTTTTATCAGTGAAAAAAAGGTTGTATTTATCCATCCATGTGACACACATATAAGCATCTTAAAATAAATGGGAATGTTATACCGATACTAAAGATCTAACCAGATTATGTTTATCATTGATGACCATTTCTTTATGAGTTTCTGTTTACCATTGTTTCTCTCAAATTTCCTCTGATTCGTATGACCACTATCAAAGAAGTGCAAAATAAAATAAGATTATTATAGCACTAATAATATAGTAAAATTATATCAATGTTGACCACAACAAAATAGTTTTGTATTTTCTTAAAGGTGTTCCAAATGTCCGTTTGTAAGAAAATCGCGGTAGCCTTTTGAGGAGCATGAAAGAGCTTAGGCCAGATTTCGACAGATGCAAGTTATAATAAAAAGTGGCAGTGTTCCATTTTATATTTTTAAATGTGATTTTGTGCAAATAACCATTTAAATTTTAGTTAAATAAGTCCTCAAAGACCTAGCCATTTTCTTACATTTTACCAGCTATAATAGTTTTACTCCGTTTCTATCAACAATGAAAGCTGATTGCTGTGTTTGATAAATATTTCTAATAATTTAGCTTGTTTGCTAATTAAACCTTTCTTTCCTGTGATTACTGATCCCTTGACATCATGAAGATATGAGGTGAGGTGGGTATGTAAGTATTATTATTATTAGCACCGCGTCTTACTACCCATTCGAGTTATACGCACTTACGCTAATGTGTAATGGTAGGGTGATTGTGAGATGAAATGGAGGACCTACAGTTTAACGTGGAACCCGAACCACGGTGGAGGCCTGGCATTCCCCACATTCACAAGATGTCTTGTCAGAGATGAAGGAAGGGTTTGGTAATCAGATAAATCTGTGCCGGGACTGAGGATTTAACGCCGGCCGCCAGCACAGAAGTCCGACATCTTACTCCTAGACCGCCAGGTCACCCAGTACGTAAGTATTGATTGCTCTGGCAATAATTGTAGAACTAAACTGAGCCTCAAGACTTGTTAAACTTCAAATAGTGTCTGCTAAGAACGTTAATGAGGGATTGATGCTGATGTGACTCCTCTATTCAAGAGATCTTTGCCTGAACTCATAGAGCCTATGTTTAGTACTTTTAAACAGGATCCTCAAGAGAAATATAATCCCCTATTCATTTATTTTTAACTGTAATTTTTATCTAATGTTAGGTTATGGCTTCAATGCCACAAATATCAAACTTTACATATTTTAAATACAAACCTGTAGAAGCATAGCCTAAAGTTTTTTAGAAAAAATGTAAAGGTTTTTTGTGGTTTATGAATTTTAAAATATTTACAATATATGATAAAATACATCAACAGATGATGTGCTTGTGCTTAAGCCACTTGTAGCAAATGATCATGTTTGTATCCTTAATTAGTGCATTATGAGCTCTATTAAAAAATAAATCATAGTATTATGATTGATGATCAATCATAAAAAAAATATGCTTGGGCTGGTATGCCATTGTGACTAACCCATTCATTTATTGTCGAGCTTTAATTTTGATCCTTATTTTTAGTATGTGATAGAAAAATTTAATTATGAAAAACATTTTTTATTAATTTAAAATTTTAATAAGAAGCCAAAAAATATTAATAAGAAACTGAAATAAGCTCTGGCTATACCATAAAACTTAACTTGGATCATTAATTATTTATATTATTATTATTATTATTATTATTATTATTATTATTATTAGCACCGCACCGCGTCTTACTACCCGTTCGGGTTATACGCACTTACACTAATGTGTAATGGTAGGGTGATTGTGAGATGAAATGGAGGACCTACAGTTTAACGTGGAATCCGAACCACGGTGGAGGCCTGGCATTCCC
>CABFOW010006481.1:12206-31656 GCA_902141385.1 Timema californicum | reverse complement strand
TAATTTTGATATTGGCAGCCCTAATCAAAATGCCGAGTGAAAAAAAAGTACCGTCTATATAACAAAAATGTACTGATTTTTTTTGTGTGTGTGCATACATGTTTGAAAATCTTTTTTTATAAAAGTATTTTTCAAAACATAGGTGTGAAGTTTTATCTCACTTAGCAAACTTGCCCTAGATACGATATTATGAAACGAGTACTAAAAACAGTCATTTCCGCTCAACATTATCTCTCTGTTCTATTGTTTTACACCCGTTCAAATAAACAATTTCTATTGTCTTGATTATTCTTTTTACCTCTCCTCCTCAACACCTCAACCGTTTCCCCTCTGCCAATTAATTACCCGTGTTCTGTTGTGTCGAATATTTCGGGCATTCCTAGATCCTCCATCCTTCACAATAACAACATTATTATTCACTTAGCGCACGCGCATTCCTCTGCAATCTACTGTGCGCTGCGGCTTCTGCCGTATTTCACTCCAACTATAGCCTCTAGGGTTTGGAAACTACAAAACTACATCTACGATCGTTTCACCACATATATAAAATTATTCCAGGCGCTCCAGTAGATAAAGTCCATTCACGATAGATTTTTACCTGGATGACAGTTCGAAAATCATAGGTTTTGGGTTGCCAACGCTTGTAAAAGCTCACAGTTTTGTTATAAATGTAAATATCTTTAATTACCTGTTATATATTACATTTAAAATAACGTAAACTTAAGTGTTCTCATATTATTTCATTTGTTTAAATAATTGCTTTCTATCCAACTTGAAACAATACTTTAAACACAATTAAAAGTACTTATTTTTCGTTTTGGAACGTTATTGATTTTGTGTAATATCGTACTTGTAAAAGAGAAAATTTTTGTCATTTTTTTACATACAATAAATTATTTTATGATTATTTTATCGTATTTTGAAATATTTAACTGAATGAAATATTTTCATCAACTGCGTGTCTGCATCATTGTAAAAAAACTTGTTTACCGTTAGGTTCAACCATATGGTTTAGATTCGTCAGTCGCCATTTAGAGGCTATGTTCGTTATAAGTTTTTGCGAAAGTGGTGTGAATACTTTTGTAAAGTAGAGTTAAACGATAAATAAACTTTGTGTCAGTCTTCAAATAAATATATAAATAATATTGGTCTAAATTACTTTGGTCAACTATCACATTAATATATTACCATCTGTTTTCATTACAGTCATCCAATGTGATAGAAGTCAGCTGTTGGCGTAGTGATATATTAGGGATTACTTCTAGTAACATTTCGAACTGTCATCCAGGTAAAAGTGGCGGGGCTCAATGAGAGGGTATCTAGGGGTCCTGCCCGGGTACAATTTTAGATCCTGGATGACTTTTGAAGCTATTTGAAGGAGGTTTATTTTTCACGGCTAGTAGGTCCTACTTTTTTATGTCTTTTTTTTGTTTTGTAATTGTGTATAGTACCAACATAGTAGGAGAATAAAATACTAACTTTTTTGTTCAACAATTAAAAATGACAGGTAGGCCTCCATCTATATTTTTATTTTGTAGGCAATGGAACTATCCAGTGGCGGTGGAACCTTATTTGTGTGTAAGACAGAGAATGGGGGAGGGGCGGAGGAAAAGAAGAAGTAAAAAAAAATGATATTTTCTTCCCCCTACCATCTCCCTCTGTTAATATTTGAAAATCGTGGTTCTTAGAAGGTATTTTAAGTGGTCCTCAAGTATCAAGTTTTTTTGAAATTAGACTTTAAAAATAAATTTTGTTTATTGTTCCGTAAACATGATTCCCCTAAGAGCCTGCATGGTGTGTGTGTTTTTTTTAGCAATGGTGGCACAGATCCAATGATCATGATCATCATATCATCATCAGGTCATCCATCAATCCTGCGATTGGTTTTATGCAGCTCTACACTTTTCCTATCTTGGGACGATTATTGTTACCATCTTTGTACCTTCTTCCGCCAACACCGTCCATTATCTCATTCATGTTCTCCGATCTCGGTTTACCTTTTGAGCGTCTCCCTTCTACATCTCCTTCTGTATATCATCATCGTCAAACCATCACGTCTTAGTACATGTCCTATCATGTTAACTGTTCTTTGCTGTTTACCTTTCCAAAGTTTCCTTTCTTCAGATGCTTTTCTTATCACTTCTGTATTTGATACCATTTGACCATCTCCATCCACGATATTTTCAACATTCTTCTGTAGCAAATGATTCTAATCGTCTCCTCTCAGTCGCAGTCGCACCAATGATCCATGTTTCACGTCCGGAAGACGCCACGCTCCGAACACATCCCTTTAGGAACTTGTTTTTTCTCTTGATTTCAAAATTTTTTGCTGGTCGAGGTTGTATCCTTGTATGGTTGTATGTATCTTCGTCTGCGCTATTTTACAGAGCCATTATTCTCTTAACCCCCTCCCCCCGGTCGTAATTCACGACGCCGAGGATTTGTTTGTAAGACGTCACAGAGGTTGTCAGTCTTTGGATGATGAGAATAGAGCAGACTTTGTCGCAAGATCCAGAGAGCACACACGCCATGAACTCGCTGTAAACTCGACAGAGCTCGCGTCAAGGTACGAAATAGAAGGGTCCATCCCCGCCCCCTATAAGAGGTCGCAAGTTAATTGTTGACACAAACAGGGGCGCAACCAGAAATAAATATAGAGCGTGGGTTGTAAGCACAAAATGTAGCTTATTCCACTACTCTTACTCTACTTTTTAATTGAAGAGGCATTTTTAATATAAATAAAAACTTCTCTGGTGATCGAATAGTTTTAACTGTACTAATTTATTTGAGGTATTTTGACGTGCACTTTCTGAATCAACTGATTGTATCGGCACACGAGAATTTCTATGAGCGAGGGCGAAAGGGCTTAACAATTTTGTCGATAAAGGTATTTTTCACTTACCTTCCAGGGTTCTTTTACAAGCCACAATCGACATGGAACCGACGGCTTTACTTCCCCTCCCAAGGAAGTTGTGCAACGGGGTTTTATCGTTCAAGGAAAATCCGTTGATCCCGGCTGGGTTTGAACCCGCGAACAAAAGGTTATGAGACGAGAACTTTACCCCAAGAGCACCGAGGTCGACTGTAATTAGTTAATATGCGCAAAACCCAAACGGGTAGTAAGACCTGTTGCAAGAAACTTTCTGGATATATATAGGACCGAGGGAGGATGGTGCGGTCCTTCTAAGTAAATATCAAGGGGCACCCCTTTCACCCTCTCACGTGCCCTCCAGTCCCCAAAGGTGTGTTGGCACGCTTTTCCCCCGGTAAAAACACCGTCTTCGTGTGACGGCCGGAGTATATGGATGACGTCACGTCACTGAGAGTGGGACTGGGCTCGACGCCAGGACTCCCAGGAACCTGGTAGAGTATACAAAGTGTCAGTCAATAAACCAGGAGATGCACCGGACACACACACACGAGCCGTCACTTCGCGAGACTTGTACAAATACACATACATCCTCCCCTGAAAATATCTCTGCTGCGTCTTTCAGCTTTGTCCGCGCAGCAGTCTTTGCGCAACACCGGATATAGCTCGAGGAAAGTTTTTATTTTATTAGAGGAATGGATTAAACAGCCAAGCTATCACATCTGATAATTATGGTTATGGTCGCATCTAAATATCGTATTATTTAATCTAAGAAATTGCACCTAGAGACGGGAGCCGAACCCAGGACCTTTGGCTTAGTACGGCAATGCTCTGGCCACTGAGCTATCCAGGAATCATCCCGTGCTCATTCCTCATCCATTCTTTAATTAAGAGTCTGTGATGGATGTGTGGAAATCGTCAGATACATATAAGTAGGTCGAATGTGGTTGCGCTATCTGACAGCTCGTGATCTTAATTGATCGCTCAATTTTAGAGTGACGATCATTTAGACACGTCCATCACGGACTCTGCCTTAAAATATGAGTAAAGAATGAGCTTGAACACGGGACGATTCCTAGGTAGCTCAGTGGTTAGATGTTTGGCGGACTAAGCCAAAGGTCCCGGATTCGATTCCCGTGCCCAGATGTCATTTTCTATTTAAATAATATTACTTAAGGAAGGTTGAATTTTTGCTTTAGGGATTGACATATCAATATTAGTAAGACATAATCCCTTCTTCCTCGGTGGTCTTGGTGTAAGGTGCTCGCCTCAAGACCCGATGTTCGTGGGTTCAAACCCAGCCGGAGTAAAGGAGTTTTTTCTTGAGCGATATAAATCCGTAGCACAACTTCCTTCGGAGGGGAAGTAAAGCCGTCGGTCCCATGTCGTTTGTGGTATGTAAAATAACCCAGGAAGGTAAGCGAAAATACCTTTACCAGCTAAATTGTTAGGCCCTTTCACGCTCGCTCATTGAAATTCAGTGTGGAAGAGAACATGGAACCACCTCACTTTCTGGACGCCCCTAGTACATGGGGTTTCTACCAGATGGTGTAGGCAGCACTAACCAGCAAAAGGGATGAGTACATGCCCAGCACCGGATGGATATAAATCACTTCAAACCAACCTCGCTGTTGTTCATTTAACAAAGAGAGATCCCTTACCCCTGTCCTAGACCAGCTGTGTCTGTATTCTAGCAAACTAGAAAGACAAACAACCTCGCTGTTGTTCATGTAACACGGCCCTGTGTCTTCTTAACCGTCACAATGTTCACACGGGGTTTATCCTACTGTAATTGTACATTATTATATTGTATTACAAGTTGACAGCCTGGGACGATTCGCTCTCAAAGCCTTGGTTTGAATCCCACTGGGGCGGATTTATATTTCACACGCGCTTAGCTTATTACTACACGTCCGGGATATCCGTATATTTACACTTATGTAGGTATAAATGAAAGAGGTATGATTCGTAGGAAATGTACCAGCGTTTGCGTGGTAGATCAGGGGACAATCTAGAGGTTAGTAGGACTCAGCCGGGTTAGGAACCTCTGACCTTCCCGTTACCAGAAAACCAAGGCGAGAATTACGCTAGCAGAGGGCGGGGAAGGGGGATGAAATTCTTATTCTTCGCGTGGGGTGAAATCCGTGGAGGGGCGGCAGGGGTACCAACCCACACTGGTGACGTCAGGATCGCAATAGACTGGGTTTTAACATGTGACTGAGGTTCGAATCTCGGCGGGTTCCCCGTACGCTGTGTGCTAAGTCTGTTTTATCATACTCTTCCGACGCTGATGCGGGTGTACTTTCTTTAAACTAGCCGCCTCATCCCTCTCGTTAATGATCATTATTATACATTTATATTTAGAAATAAGAGATCGTTTGATTTTAAGGCATCTGGTTTTTTTTAAGAAGTGAATTTAAGTAATCTTAATTAATTTTACGATTTTAATTGAAAATTTATTATTGTTTATTTAAATATATATATATATATATATATATATATATGGTTTAGTTCGAATCTCGACGGGTGCATTGAGGCCATTCGTGGAGAAGCAGGGGTGCCATACACCGGAAAAGACACAGGGAATTTTGAAAAATCGAATAAAAATAATAGAATATTTGTTAGATTGATAAATTTAACTGAAAATACAACCGACCGGGATTCTAACCTCGATCTCCCAGTCCTAGAATGAAAGAGTGACTCCTTAGACTACATGACCACCGAAATACTTAAAAATAACAAACCAATGTAAAAAAAAAAAGAGGCCAACTCTAAGCGCTATCCGCTTCAGTGGTCGAATGGTCTAAGGCGTCACTGTCGTGTCAAGTATTGCGTAAGCACCCTAGAGGGTAGGGGGTTCGAGCTCTGCTTAGTTTTGCCGACAAGGGGGGGAGGAGGGTTAGAACAATATTTACGTAAGACATAGAAATTGAAAGTGTTAAGACGTGGATTCAAGGACCTCGGTTATCAGTTTAAATGGGGTTTAGGTGGTTTTTTTTAATAAATATATTCATGTAGCCTATTCACTAATATTTTTTTTTTATAATTTAATTTAAAAGTAAGTTAAAATTTTTAACTTTTATAATGTTATAACTTGTTTTAATTTTACCTTTTCAATAAATTTAAATTCATTGTATACCAGTGTTAATTGACAATATTAATTTACACCCCTAGGTTAATAATTATCAGCAATTTAAAAATTGCAAGAATTTTTAATATGTTTTATCTTAGCGTCTTACTACCTGTTCAGGCTAAAGGCAACCTTGCGTGAGAAAAAGGCTGGTTATTCCTGTGAACAAATGAAAAAAAAAGTCGACAAATCTTACGTAAGCAATAGGGGTGTGGGGGGTCAGGTATTTTGCTTATATTTTCTTACAAGGAGGGGGGAGGGTTAAAAATGCCCAAAAATGTGCTCACGTAATATTTAAACGCCCCCCTTAGACTGGCTTGCTTAGGAAGGGGAGATACAGGTTCGAATCCCTGTCGGGTCTAATGAGGGTGGTTTTCCCCTAGATGGTTTCCCATTCTCCTTCCATACAAATGCGGGTATATTACCTCTAAAATGCTTCCTACCTCATCTCTACCCCGTTAATGTAATTATATTTAATATGTTTATAACCTGAACAGGTATTAAGAATGATATAAAAAAAACCTCCGGGCGCTAATAGCTCTCAAGTCTGGCGTGAGAAGCCGAGCACGTGACGATCCGCGCGCACATTGTACCGGATAACAATGTCACATGCGCGGAGTCAACTCGTCAAGGGTCAATTGGCGCTTCCCACGTCTCGAAAACAGGTCCGTGAATATCGTGGAGGCCACGACCGCTGTGAAATGTCCGCAGTAGACCACTAACTATCCCCTGAGACACTCAGGATACTACCCGTGTGGCTTATGCTCGCGATATCGAGACGGCGGCACGCCCAGAGGAGGGCGAACTGCATCAACTGGCATTATTGAACTCGCTTTGAACAACAATGGGCGTTTTTTACTTTATCGCGACCCCTTCGGTTAGCTCTCGTTCTTTTATGATTTGTTTCATTCATTATTCTTCTGTGAATCTGTCCTGAGACAGGCATCAGCTGGATATCCTCAATTTTCCTCAGTCCTGAGCGTCTTCTTTCATCCTTTTGTAGCTTCTTCCTTTCTTGATATCCATTATCCTCTTCATTAAACAATACCTAAGTAGCGCGTGTGTGGCCCAACCAAGAAGTTTTTCTCTTCGTTATCATGCTCCTTTCCTCTCCTACCCCCCCTCAACACTTCATCACCCTGTCCATCCATTTCATCTTCTCCCACAACCATATTTCAAAACCCTCACACACCTTTGTTCCCTCTTTCTCAACTCACTCGGGATTCTCGCCCCCTGTCCCGCAATCCCCCCCACCCTTCCCCTTGGTTAGTCTATTCTTGCTCCGTACAGCATCCGTCACAAATCACCGCACTCGCCAAATATTTGTTTCGTCACACAGCACAATTTATTAGAAACATCCATCGGGCATCGTGGCAATAATCTAAACTATCTGTTTATTCACTAGAAAACTAGTTATATTGATAGTTATCTGTTTAAAGTTTGCTTTGCAAAGCATTATGGGTCACTATCTTGAAATATATGATAGTAAATAGGTACTTAAGAATCGTTTATTTTAATAAGAGTATTAATGATCTAGTCCTGTTGACTCTCAACATACATACCTCATGTTTTCTCTATGATATTTTTAGGAAGTTAATGTTTAGGTTGGTATGGTGTGTATTAGATCTAGTCAAAATAAGTACAACTATAACATCCCCTCAACTTAGTGTGTCCGCACTATACCGTAGTTAGGAGGTCCTCTTCCTGCTCATTGTTGTACGATCGCGATTCGAGCTCGTTACCAAGTTGTTGCACTGTGTACATAGAGAAATAAATCAACAATATATAGATAGATATATGGCAATCGCGTTTCGTTTACACAGTACCATCTAGTTTAGTGTTTGTTTATCAAAATGTAGTCCGTAGGATCCCAGGAAGTTTAGTAATAATAATTAATTAAAGATATTTGATCTCATGGTATAAGAACAATTTGAAAGGCCAAAGATTAAATATTAAATATTCATACTATGCTGTATTTATTCCCTAGATAAATACAAGTCCGATAGAAAAGGATGTCTGTATCACACTTAAGGTGTGATGTAAGGGGACACGAGGAAGGATGTTTTTGCAGTTTTTATGTCAAAACTTTTTTTTTGCCAAAATGCATAAAATATTAAAGAATTTATTCAGATGGCGACCTCAACATTTCTTGAATATCTATTGATGGTGTTCTGGAATTTAATGACAACTTTTTCTCTTCATTTAAAAAGTTTGTTAGATAATGCCGTCATGCTAATAACAGAAGTTGATATCACCGTGTGAAGAAAACGAAACTTTTTGTTTCTACTGGGGCAATATTTTATTTATTTTGGCCAAAAAAGGTTTTTGCCATAATAATTGCAAAAACACTGGCCTTTTCTCGTGTCCTCTTTAATACCATCTTAAGCTAACCAATCTGAACAATTATTTATAAAAAAATTATTAGGTGCATTGTGTTAGAAACAATCAAATAACTATTACTTATGATTCAAGGTAATTATATTAAAAATTGCTTTCAAATGATGTTTTTCCTGCATAACTTTCAAACCTCCTAATCACAGGGCCCTGGTGGACCCACAGTACCCATAACTTCCATTCGGTGGTCCCCAATAACCAACACCTTGAGAAACACTGCTATAGTTTACCAATAACAATGGTTATCGGTTTGAATGTTCTTTTAGGCTGTAAAATGAAATTAAACTTTTCATTGTTGTATTATTTAAAAAAAAAGATCTAGAATGATTTAGGTAAGAAGGGACCTTTTTTACAGTCTGAAAAAATAGCAAAACAAAATTTCCATATGATTTATAGTTCAAGTCGTGCGATATGCAACCGTAATTTGTCATATTTTATCATATAAATGATTATGTGAAATATTATTTATGTTAAAAGAGGAAAAAAGTGTGTATTTCTAAAAGTGAGTCTTTATTAGCAATTTAAATACGTTTGATTCATCGTTTATCTGTCGAATCCAAGTACAGCAATGATCTGTTTCATTGAAATTATTAATATGTTTAAATAGATTTTAATTCTCATTCCAAACACTTATTGTATTGTTGAAATTTCAAAACGTGGGTGGTTTGTGGATGTGTAACAAAGAGGACACTTCTTTTCTGTATCTATACAAAAACTACTTGAACTTGTTTTCAAAATGTCCTAGACAACAATAATTAGTTTTAATACATATTAGTATAACTTCCTTTTATGTTACGCTGAGCCTAACATTGACTTTTGAAGGTCACTTAAGCCACTCATGCAGACCAAACGCTCGATGGTAACGATCATAATTTTAAGCACTAATCAGTACTCATTGAACTATGTTGAATGCGTTATATTTAGTGATACAGAACATATAATATATATATATATATATTTCTTTATTGTAAAGGTTTTTTTGTTGTATACTCTTTATGTTTAGTTCCAGTTTTGCAGTAAACAACTTCTAAATAAATAACTCAAGAAAAAAAAGCCACATTTTAATTCCATAAATAGTTGAGTCGTAATTTATGTCATCGTAACTGCTTTAAAATTTAGAAAGGGCCTCAGTGCGTACGGTCACGAAAAAAAATGCGTCACCACGCCCCTAAGGTCAGGCATTTAAAAACCATGACAGTCACTGGCCTTGGTAAACGGATTGTTATAACGCTAGTACAGTCTGTTTCAACAGTTTTTTCTTATGTTAGATTAATCGAAACAGTTTACAGAGGTTTTGTATACAAAAATAAATTATTAAACATGTCAATATAATGGAATATACAATCACTTTCGTGTTTGAACTAAAAGTCTATAGATATGTGAGTAATAGAAAACACATTGTGTAATCATTTCCAGTGATGACGCCATACCGGTCGTACCTAGATCCTGCGTCCCAAACGTGAATTTGTGTCGAGTGATGCTTCGCAGCGTCATACAGGTTGACTGTCTTTTGTTACCTTGCTGCTGTCTTCTAATAAATACAACATTTGAATTCTGTCGTTCTAAGGTATTACAAATTACTCTAATCATCAGTGCACGTTTTCTTAGATAACTAATTATCGGTAGTGTAACACCTATTACCGAAATAGCATTCGCTGTTTCATATTGTGCTACTTTTTTTTTGGTTTCTGTGTCCTCTTTTTCACCATTTATTTTTCGTGATAGGCGCGGTTGTCTCAACGTGATACTATTGGTTGTTTACTTACCTTGTTTTGTGCGTACGTGGCACGGGTTAGCGTCTGTGCGTGCAGGTGAGCCCTTATCTCTGGCGTTTGTCAACAATTTGTATCCAATAGTATGTGAGGCTTTTCTCTCTATTTATACTATTTAAATTATCGAGATATGTGTAAATAACCATTAACCTATCAATAAAACACCTCCATTTTATGAAATAAGGGAATGGGAGTAACCTAACCTAAGCAATTCTTTATTGAACATTCTCAATCATAATATTTTTTAAAATAATGAAAAAAAATCCTCCACATGAGCATAATATTTAAAAGTTGAAAACGGGTGTTTTTAAATATTCCTACAATCCCGCTCACATTTAAATTAACTTGAAAAAACCTGGCTTGGTGACAAATGAAATACACTTTTAGATCTTTTAAAAAATACTTAATTTGTTTGTGACGTCATATATCTCCGATTTTTATTCACCCCATGTTTTATGGCTTGTTCAGGCTATCTGAATAAAATAAAATATTATATTTAATGATGTCAGGATGAGGAAGATAGAATTAAGAGAAAATTATCTGAATTTGCTTAGTTTATATAAGGTAGAATAAGAGCCTGGTAAGTAAAAAAAATATCTCCAGTACACCAGTCTAGAAACGAACCATGACCTCTCGTCACCGGCAAACCAAGCCATACAAGCTTTACGTTTAGGCCATGTGCTCACCGATAAGCGTAGGTTAATCTAGGTGAATTAATTTTAAAATTCAAGTTACTCAATCCATATGACCATACTAAAATTATGTTATTGTCAAAACACCATTAGTACAGGGTTGCCACTGAACCTGGAAAGTCAGGGAAATGAAAATTGGTCGTGGAAAGTTTTTTAGTGTGGTCCATTATAATTTCAGATTATTTTATTCAAGGTGTCTTTGATAAGAAATCCGTTATTTTGAGTTAAGATGGTATACTGTATACTATTATTATTATTAGCACCGCGTCTTACTACCCGTTCGGGTTGTACGCACTTATGCTAATGTGTAATGGTAGGGTGATTGTGAGATGAAATGGAGGACCTACAGTTTAACGTGGAATCCGAACCACGGTGGAGGCCTGGAATTCCCCACATTCACAAAATGTCTTGTCAGAGGTGAAGGAAGGGTTTGGTAATAAGAAAAATCTGTGCCGGGACCGAGGATTGAACCCCGGCCGCCAGCACAGAAGTTTGACACCTTACCCCTAGACCACCAGGTCACCTACTGTGTACTGTAACTTTTTAATTTTGAAACCTGATTTGATTATGGTCATGGCAGACTTTCCTGGGAATCGCTGTGCTATATGTTGGTTTTTCCGAGATAATTCTGAACAGAGATTAGCGACTTGCCTGTTTCTTACCTGGCTATAAGATTCAAGGGAAATTAAAACTTGGGAAGATTCATTGTCATGCTCGGGATTCACAGTTTCTTAGTTTTTGTTTGTTTGTAAATAATTATTTCCACTTATATTTTTGTATTTGTTATGTCTCTTAATTTGTTTCCGTTGATTTACTAAATGTGCATTAAATGTGTTCTTAATAGTATACTACGATAAAAACCATGGATACTACAGGTAGTACTATGTTCGCCGATTTTTTATAATACAAATTGATAAATATTTAGGCGAAAGGTGTACGATGATATGGTTATAGAATAGGTATGCCTGGAGTATGGTTTTTCTACACACACCCGCCTCTGTGGCGTAGTTGGCTAACGCGCTTGTCGTATAGAGCTCGACTGCTGAGGATGTGGAGATCGAGGTTCGAATCTCGGTCGGGTGAACTGGGGGAGGTTTTTCCTAAATGGTTTTCCACTCTCCCTCCACGCAAATGCGGGTTCGCTTCCTCTAATTCAACCTTCCCAATTCCTAATCCATTAGCGTAATTAGTACTTAAAGCGTATAAGCCGAACGGATAGTAAGACGCGGTGCTAAATATTATATATTTCTACTCACTTTATTGGCAGCAATTGTCTAATATTTATACACATTCTTATCATGAGGAAGGAGGAGCCTATTTTCACTATTTGTAGTTATCTTCAAATTAACATAACATAAGTATTATTAATTTGTATTAATATTATGCTACCAACAGCTTGTGGGAAACTCAGAAATGTTTAATATTTTGGTCAGGGAAATTAAATCGAGGATATCAGTGGCAACCCTGTAGTAAAGTAGGTTTATAGAAATAAAATATTTCAAAATTAGCTAAGAATAAATAATTGAAAAAAAAAGCCATAAATGTTTGTAAAAATTATTGGGGTTTGATTAGAATGCTGGGCTGAAATAAGCATTTAGGCTGTCTCCAAATGCACTAAATGAGTGTAGCTTAACTAATGTACCGGTATGTTCTAGATGTATGTTCTAGATGTTACATTCTTAGGGTAAGTTAACAGGTGCACACAAAGTACAGTAGCCCCATGGCTTCTTTGGTGCTGACTGACATCTTTGAAACGTTACCAGACCAAATTATGTATCCCTACGCCGGACCAAATGATCTATAAAAACATGTGTTTAGCAGCTGTCACTTCTGACGGTCAAAATTTAGGTATATACCTAAATGTTGACTGTCAGAAGTCAGCTGTGAGCTGTCAATCAGCACCAAAGAAGTCATGGGGCTACTGTAAATGCCGATCTCTTATATTTTGGTTTGTCGATGGTGTCCTGATGGTTGTACCTACCAAGTTGTTTTAATACCTAAATTAATTAGTTTACCCACACAAATGTTGGATACATTTTCTCTAAATTCTTCCTTCCTCATTACTTCTAAATCGGAGTACTAATTAAAGGTGTAAGAGACGAATCCCAAATAAAACCCATCCAAAGCCTGGTCCTAAATATTCCCTGATGTTTGTTGTCAAGGTCCAGGATCGTCTGGAAGACCCTGTAACCTCTGCTCAGCCTGTAGGCACAGGAAACCTCGAACTTGCGGAGCACGTCGGCCGGAGGTGCGAGCAGGCGCGAAGTGTAGAGGCCAGGGAGTTGGCCATACTATTGAAAAACCCTCACCTCAAGGTAACGTCACTTCACTCGACACCATATTGTGTTGGCTGTGTAGGGAGCTGTCTTGTAACATGACCATCCTTATATTCAGCAGGTCTGGGGAGTCGGTGTGCCAAGCCTTTCACTCCGGCTCCTCTGTTTTACCACTCTCCCGACTCCTTCAGAAGTGGTCAATATTATATATTAATTAATAATAAATTTGCTGCAGTAAAATGCTCCAATACAGATGACTTCATGGGAAGAAGACTCTTTGGCATTGGGAATGTATGTTTAAATAAATTTATCAGTTAGAATTACAAATATTCATCCTAATGAATTAAAAAAAAAAAGAATATAATTAAAATATATAGGCCTACTGTTATAATATTATAAGTTTTTATCTTAAAGTCTGGATTCTGTACATTTTTACCGGCTTTACAACTCCACCCAAAATTGCTCTGATTTCATAACTACTCTAGATTTAATAGCAATTGTTTTCCTTAATAGAATTCACACCGAGGCTCATGTGGTTTTAGGTGTTAGTCTTTCATTAGGAAAGATTGTCTGTGAATTTCCACTATGATCTTATTCTCTCTTCCTCTCTCTCATACACGAGTCTTTCCTCTAGCCAATTCAATAGACAAAAAAACTCCCCTCTGATCCTTTAAAAAAAACATTTGATACTACGGTATGGAAATAAAAACTATGCCAAATAATTTCGGCAGTCCAAGTTATAGAATTATTTTTTTTGTTCATCTTAACAAATTTATTTATTCTGGACTTAAAGGCATAGATCATCAAGTTGCTAGTTTTTAATGTTTGCCCAACACCTATGGAACTTTAAAGTAGGGCCTACTTAGCGGTATTTTTATTTAATCGTTTTTATTCCCACGCTAATGGGTCAGGTTGGTGACCTGGCGGTCTAGGGGTAAGGTGTCAGACTTCTGTGCTGGCAGCCAGGGTTCAATCCTCGGTCCCGGCACAGATTTATCTGATTTCCAAACCCTTCCTTCACCTCTGACAAGACATCTTGTGAATGTGGGGAATGCCAGGCCTCCACCGTGGTTCGGATTCCACGTTAAATTGTAGGTCCTCCATTTCATCTCACAATCATCCTACCATTACACATTAGCGTAAGTGCGTATAACTCGAACGGATAGTAAGACGCAGTGATAATAATAATAATAATAATAATAATAATATTATGGGGAGTATGCCATGACAAACATTAAAAACTAGATTATATCAGCATGTGTAGAAAATTAAAATAAATGTTTGGACTGTGTTGCTCCAGTCGAAACATTTATATATTAATTCGTAATAAAAAATGTATCATAGTGAAATCATTTGACTACAATAAAATTATAACTAATTAATAAACAATTAAAATGTTAAGTACTAATCAGGTAGTACAAGACATCTCGTCACCAGCTCGTGGATCATCGGATTAGTTCTTAGTTTGATTGAACTTTAAATATATTTATTTGATTACAATTTATGGATAAGTAAATTTCCTAAATTCCTACGGGAGCAAATACGCATTAACTTATTCATATAATAAATTAAAACTAATAATAATAAGATTACCAAATTCTGAATGGTCTCTGATGGTTTGTATGCCATCACAGTTTTGATAGCTAAGAATCGTGACATTAAGATCGATCCTTGATTATGTTTATACCAGTAAGAATCGAGTTTGGTGCTAGTATAAGTTTTTTTATGTTTGAGTCTGTACCTTTCTACCCTCCAACTCCATCCAAAATTGATTCAGACTCCACAGCCCCATTCGGCGAGAATGTTTCAACTAGACTGGTGTGAAAAGTGAGTGTTTCTAGGTGTTTTTCCCTCGTGACTTGTTTCAGGCGCTCCTGCGGTCCCACGACGTGGTGGCGGAGAAGAGCTACGAGCCAGACCCGGAGCCCTCAAGTCAAGCGCTTGAGATCCCTGTTAATGGGATGGCAGCTGACGCTATAAGAGTGGTTGGACTCAGGAAGAGCGCAAATGAACCTCTGGTAACGGGAGACTTGGTTCAACTTAGGCCTTTTCCGAAACTTCATCGGCATTTTGAATCTAAATCTCATAACCATCATCATTATTTGAAGTTCCTAATCTTAGTTATGTGAAATAGTTGAACCGTATATGAAATTTCAAATCCAATTGGATTTCAAATTAGGACATGATGAAATTTAATTTGAAAAAAGAACTAAAAAGTAATTTTCCTTTAATGATTAAAAAACTTTCTAAAAAAGTTATTATAGATCTTTTTTTTTTTTTTACTGTAGAAAATTGTGAATTTCATGTTATTCATAATCTATCTGATATTTAAATACGGTTTCAATGCCTTTTTTTATTGGACTCAATTAATTAAATATATATATCTAACTAGCCTAATATTAAATTTGATTTGGACAACATTTTACTATAAAATATTCGATCTGAATTCAACTTGAAACTTAATAACTAAACACATTTGATCAGGATTCGATTGGAAACATTTTCAATTTAAAATATATTAGGTTTGGATTCGATTTATGTTAGTAAGCATAAATTTGATTCAAAATTTAAAATCTTGGATTCAAATGGGTTTAGTTTATCTCAGTAAACCGCATTTAGTTTTTTTTGGCAACAATCTTGCACCACAATTTGCTCAAAAGAGGGCAAATATTTTGTCTTCTGGTAAAGAGGTCACTAGATCGGTATAGAATGTGTGTGTTTTATATTGTATTTGTTAATTTAAACTACTGGGAGGGGCTTGTGGATTTTCTAAAAACATTTACTGAAAATCAAAGTACTCTTCTCGCTATAACTGACAACACGAGATTGAAAACATTTAGAAAATGCATTTTCAATGAAGAGTAAATCTTAGTAAAATAGTCAAATTGACACGGAACGAAAAAATTAAGGATGGCTTAAAGGTTATACAGGGTGTAACATCAGCGTGTTCTAGACATATATTTGAAATTAAAACGTGAATACACACAATAGGGCTATGTGGTGCCCTAATGGAACCATGTAAGGAAAATACCAAGTGTACATAACTGTAACTATTTAATATTCTGTGTTTGGTTACAAGTTACATCCATTTATGATATCAATCACCTTCACACATACACTGTTGAAAATGCCCTCGAACTCAGGCTGCAACCTGTTGTGCCATGGCCTACTCCCCCCTAAAAATCGCCGAGTTTGTTTTGAGGGAATTGGTGGTTTCGGTTATCGCCTCGATCAACTGCTTTTGTGTTTCTGGCTTACGTCTGCTGCATCTCAGTAACGGAGTCGAATTAACCCAATTTGGATACTAACTTTTTAATCAAAATAATGTCTAGAACACACTGGCGAAGAGTGTGGGTTGGTTACGTCACGGTACACCCTGTATATACCCATGGAAATTGATTAAAATAAAGAAATTCTACCTTAATTAGTTCTACCATATGAGTGTAATTCATATATATGCGTTTAACCTGATCGGATTGGAAGTAAGGTGAATAAAACACCTTATATATTATTGATCGGTATTAAGATGTGGTGCTAAAAATATTATTGATATTTAGTTATTTTATAAAAAATCATTAAATAATTGTAGATGCTGTAATATAGTAAAAGTAGGTAATCAATTCTTTGTACATTTTATGGAGTATTATTAGAGTTGTCAACTTGTCTCTATCAATAGTCCATGGTTCATACTGTCTGGCGAGGCTGTTAGTCCTAACATACACATACTCTTCATGTTCTATGTCCCAGGGCCTGACGGTGCAAGTGGACGAAGCTGGCAACCTTGTGATTGCCCGTATCCTCGGGGGCGGAATGATCGACCGCCAGGGGCTGCTACACGTTGGTGACACCATACTGGAGGTGAACGGGACACGGGTCGACACTCCCGAGGACCTCCAGATGGAGATAGCGAGGGCCAAGGAGTCGGTCACACTCAAGATCGGTCCTAGCTTCGAGGAGATTAGGTCGCAGCTCGAAGGGGGACAGGTAAAAACAAAAAGCCCTTTTGGTGTGTGAAAGAGATTGTTTGATGCCCAAGGTCATTGATACGCATACATTTTTAGGATAGTTACTGATCGAGAGTTTGAATCCTGAGCGCTTAGTTTATTTTAGATATAATTTATTGCAAGCAAACCACATACAAGTAATTGTCCAACATTACTTAGCTTTACATTTATTTTATAATATTTTTTTAGTGTCGAAGAACTGTAGTTTTGAGCCTTTTTGCTAGTTGAAAAGATTTTAAAATAAGTTCACTATTTTAACAACCCGTGGAACTGACAAAATAAAATGCCCCTTGTTGGAACGACCATTGTGATAACTTCTATTGACCTCCTTTAAATTATACGGGGCAAAGAATAATGAATTTAAACACTATAAAAATAATACCCTTATTGTTGTGGTGGCATCTATCCTCCCACATAATAACGGCGCAAATTAATCTCTTCCGGCTAGCTGTTGGAGTTGGTTATCATATTTACACATGTGAATGTTTTCCTTTCAGTGCTACATGCGAGCCCTGTTTGATTATGACCCATTAGAAGACTCCTTGCTGCCTTGTAAAGAGATTGGATTGAGCTTTGACCATGGCGATATCCTGCAGGTAAGAGTATTACGATAGGGGTTGTGAAGTCACGTTTACATTTTAAATGAAATACTGTCGAACACAAATAAGATGTTAAATGATGTTGATTGATTGTTTTATGCCTAAAAAAATATTATATTTGCTTATTTATTAAACTTTAAGCACTAAAGTCATTTATAAAATCTTTTATTTCTCAATTGTTTGTAAATGTTCATTTCAAGCTTATAAATCGAGTTATTGTAAAATGCAATTTACATAAATAAGATTTTTTCATGTGAATAGTGTGTGTTATGTTCTTCACTGTCCAACAAAACATAATCCACCGTCTCCTCGATGTTTCATCTTCTCAGATTGTGAATCAGAAGGATCCCAACTGGTGGCAAGCAAAGAAGGTCGGTTTGAACGGCCCAGTAGGTCTCATCCCGTCTCAAGAGTTGGAGGAGAGGCGTAAGGCGTTCGTAAAGCCCGAAGCAGATTACGTTCACAAGATTGGCATTTGCGGAACTAGGGTATGAGGGGCTTTGCGATTTGAAAAATATATCATTTTACCCGTTGGGGCGTGCCCATATTTTATTTTATTTTTTATGTGAGCAAAAATCTAAATTCAGTGCTAATAGGCTACTTTTTTTTAACTAAATGTAAACTAACAAAAAAATTGTATAACATATAAGAAGCCATTATGTTAACAGCCTGTGGCCGAGTCAGTTTACTAAAATGCCTCTATCGTCCTCTGTCCTTCTTGCATTCTTCCTCCTTTACCTTTACTCTTCCATCCTTACACACTTACTCGCACACTTTCTGTGTGTCAAATAATAAAATGAATTATTGTTTAATGGCTTCGTAATGTATAATAATACAGTGTAGAAACACTGTATGGTAATATAAAGTAAGTGATGGTAAAAGACGCCAACCAGAAAGGAGAGTTAGGTTAGAAACAAACACAGTTCTCTTAATTTCTTCTAGGGGTGGTCAGGCACCCGAGATTTCGGGCGATAAATCCGGCATCTAAAAGTCTCGGAATGTCGGACGAGTATTTTTTATTCCCGTATTTCGATTGGGAATCTCAAGAACTTGTTAAGTATATAATACCATGTTAGTAGTAACCTCTAATTCAAACTTTGAAACAAACAGTGTTTTAACTGATATTCATAGTTGAATTATTTCAATTCAACTAATATTAAACAAAGTTAAATATTAATTTTTATTATTTTGTAAAGTATTATGTTTGCTTTCAACAAAACTATGATAACGTTTCTCACAGGTTACAAGTCACAACATATTGAGATTACGATGATTTAATTTTCTCAGTCAATGCCAACAACATAACAAATTCAACATTTCCCCTTTGAGATTTTTATGCCCTATGCTTGTGAAAACCTAATTTAAATTAGCTTTATTTACATCTCTTTAGTTTATTATTATTAGCCAGATTCTTTAGAATATAAATAGAAAAGTACGCATCACATGAACATTAAATATGAAACAGCCATTTTGCTTCAAGTAAACACATTTTTTATTATGTTTCAAATTTTGTGCATACTGTATCCTAACTATCCTTTCAATTTCTTTAGTATTCATTCACAGTTATTTAGTTAATGAATTATAAATTGTGTTATAAATTAATAATAATAATATTTAGCACCGCGTCTTACTACCCATTCGGGTTATACGCTTTACGTACTAATTACTCTAATGGATTAGGAATTGGGAAGGTTGAGTTAGAGGAAGTGAACCC